>JAHOYR010000002.1:6786378-6823418 GCA_023213295.1 Bruguiera hainesii | reverse complement strand
TCACTTCTTCTCAGTTTTAAATTTTAATTTAAGACCTTCCATAAAAGATTTCTATTTTTCAAAATTTACTCTGTCTGTTTTTGAGTTGAACTCTTCCAATTACTGAGATACTTGCAACTCTTCTAATCTTTCTCCTTGTCTCCTTCGTAGAAAATAACTGCTAATCAACCACTTTATAATAAACTCATTAGTGAATTTATAAAAGGGGTAACTTACTGGTTATATGTTTTAATTCTTCGATCCTATTTTGAAGAACACGTGGAAGAATAAGATATTGATTGAGCTATCAATGTCCATGAGTTTGTGCTTAATGTTGAAACGATTGACCATAACTATAATGGCTAAGGTATCATCATAAAGGTGCTTAATTTCCGCTAAGTCTTCATTCATGAAAATTATAAGTATTGTCTTCTTATCTCTAGGGTGTTTACATTACACATTAAGGATTCTTCGAGCATATGACTTTCGAGTTACTACACTGTTACCTTCTAAGGAGGGTCCTCTTATGATTATATGGATAGTCCCTTGTATAGGTTTTAAGCTTTGGATTGGACTTATTCTGCACTCTTTATTTGCTTACCTAGGGAGGATTTTTTAGCTTAAGTTTCCTAATTCTAGTTAGGTCAATAGTTGTTAGGTATATGTCTACTATCATGTTAGTACATTTTATTTTGGACACTCTACCTTAAATGTCTCTCCTTGATTAGCTTCACTATCTTGTCCATGTGTTTTTAACAAACTTTTATCATGTTTTGTATGATCCCTATGGTACACATAATACCTCATTGTAATTGGTGTGTTTGGTGCCAACTTTATCTTTATATATTATCTAAATAACTTGTATCTATGTACTTCATTAAAATCTTAGCATTCAAGGACTTTAGGGAGATATAATTACCATACCTAGAGGCATTAGAGTTGATGCTTTACTGGCTTCGTCATAGGTAACAACTTGCTCTTTTCTCTCTTCAATTATTGTCTCGCTTATGCCATTCTTGTGAGGCTTCCTTTCGTGCCTACTTCTTCCTTATCTCTTATATGAAGTTGCTTGCTTCTTTTATGTTAATAAATCTTTTTTTTTTGGGTCATTATATTTACAAAGTTAATGGAAAGTACTTTTGTCCAAGGACTATAAAAAATGGCACTCAACAAGGTTACTATATCTAAGTTTAAGTTCTTAATGTTAAGTATTTCCATATTAAACTGAGTTATAAACCCTAAAAAAGGTTCATTTTCACCTTACCTTATTGTGATAAAGGTTACATAGGTTCTTTCACAGTTTGTTAGTGATGAATTGCATGACTAAGAGACTACTTAGTTGATTAAAGATTGTGATTAACTATCAAGAAAGCTTTAAGTTCCATTATTGGGTAGAAAACTTTTGCCTAATGGCAAAGTGGAAGGACATCAATGTTTAAAACCAATCTTAATGGTCACTAGGATTTGTGGTGCTATCATAACTATTGAGGTTTAGGAGCTTAAGTTTTTTTGGGATGGAATCATCCTATATCTCTGTGATAGGGGATAAGCCACTCCTTTACTTCTTGCATTCTTAGTAAAGGATGTTCCATTCTTAAAACTGTGATCTCTTCTTACATTTACTTTAGTTAGGCCATCAATAGGCCATTATTGAGTATGGGAAGTTTTCCAACTAGTCGTTGGTTATCCTATTACTACATCTAACAATCATGTAGAGAGAACAAGGAGTGGCTTCACCTACCTACAAGAATTGTCATTTGTTAAAATTATGTGTTACGTTGGGTAACATGTTTTAGAAATGCTAGTCTTTACTAGATTCCCCACTTAAGATGTGTTCTTCATCATCCTTAACAACCACTAGATGATTTGGAAGGTCATTTGTTTTAGGTATCTTGCAAGGCACTTATCGCAAGGGTCAAGGTACTCGTGGGGTGTTGTTTATAGTTTTAATGGTTAGGGTGACTCTTGTGAGTTTTGTCATATTAAGAGGAGTTGTCATAAGGATGGGATGTGTTTGTGTTGCTAAGAACACTGTCAATGTAATTGTCAAAGAATCCATATGACTGGTTAGCATATCAAAATGGTTAAAAGTGGTTGTAACTAGTTTAGGAGTTGTGGACATGGACCATACTCTAGATGGTCTTGTTGACTCAATGATGGGTTGGATGCCAAAAGGGTTGAACATTGCCAAGGTGAATAAGTGTTGCATCTTTGCTTATAAGTTTGATTTGAAGATCATTGAGAACTTTCTTATCCCATTGGATTGGGGTAAATGTGTACTCAGGAGAAAATAATGTTGGGAAAGGTACACAACATGTCAATCCCACAAACAACACTAATTAATGAGACAACACCAATTAATGAGGAGCTCACCAAGAACACATGACAGGGTGTTATAAGGTGAAGATGAAGATGGTATGGAAGTCTATTAGATGAATTTCAAAACAAGTTTTGCAAAAGAACATATGGCTAAGGGTTGAATTTGGACTCCAACTTTAGCACTCTAATTATCAAATTACTAAGGTTATAGAGACTTCTTAAATAAATAAAATGTTTAAAAACATTATCTTGTCTAAGTGGAGACACAGTCTATTTATACATATTAGGAATTCATATTAAGTAGATTTTAATGGTAATATGATTGAAGGGGGCCATAATCTCCATAAGTAGGATCTAGGCCCCCAAGTTAGTAATGCAGATCTAAGGGTAGACTATTTAATTAACATAATAATAGACATAATGGATATAAGAATAAATTTACTTCTCTCTCTATATTTTTTTTTCTTAAAACTTTTTTCAAAATCATATGTATGACTGGTTTAAGGAATATAAGTATTTAATATATCAATTTAATTAAGGATTTATAGGTAATTGTAATTTATATTGTTTTTTAAGGTGCATGTGAAAAATAATATTTCATTCAACTCAATTGTATTTATAACAATTACAAATCTTTCAACTAATTTAACATCCAAAACTCATATAAAGTTTTTATATATATATATATATATATATATATATATATATATATATGTGTGTGTGTGCTCCATCCATTTTAGTTAAACTTCACATGTACCAAACAAAATTGATGTTAATTTTTTTATTTTGAAAACTCTATAAGACTAGTGACTTTCTTGATAAATATTACTAAAATTATATTTATATCTCATGAATTTTATAAATTATTACAATAGATTTTATAATGTATTATATATTATTTAAAAGTTAAAATTTTAATTTATATTTTAAGATATCAAAAATAAATATGTAATTTATTAAAAAGTATATTTTTCGTCTTAACATTGTACTATCATTTAAAAAAAATGATTAAGCAAAAAAATCTAAAAAAGACAACGATGCAAATATCAGGCAAGGATGTTCTTTGTGAAAAAAGAAAACAAAAATATTTCACGTCCAATATTTTAACATAAGCCTACAAACAAGTTGCAAATTTCTTTCTATCTATGAAATGTTGTCGATTTTCTTATGAGCATCTGTACGTGTAAATTACTATTTAGGTGTTCGCAGAAAAGATGTACAGTTAATCATCTTCTATACACACGTTAAAGACGTTTAATCTTATTATTGATCGTTTTCATGAGATAGCGCAATCCAAAAGGGGTACTTGTCCTTTCCCAGCCTATTGTAACATCATGAAAGAGATTTGGTGCTTATTCTATTCTCTGAAATCATTTCCATACGTGAGTGGCTTTTTTTTTTGAACAACTGAACCATCTTGAATTCATTCATCCAAAATCATTACATTGGATGTGCATGAGCTGCGCAGGGGGGTTACCCACTAGTTAACAGGACAAGCGCCAAGTCTAGCTTGTTTTGCCACCCAATCCGCTGCCGAGTTGCACACTGACTAATTTCCTAGCATTCCCACTCATTACAGTCGTTCTATACATTCAGAGAATCTTTTACAAATGGCCCCATCTCTTAGGGACATTCTTTCTTCTTTGCAAAAGTGGCTTGTGAACTAGAAGGGAATCCGTCTCAATCTCAACTTTGGGCCAGCCAAGCCTCGTTGCCAGATGAGCCGCTTTTGCCATAGCTCAAGCTTCTGGCATTCACTCCAATCCCTCCTTTTTCCTCGCAGCTCTTCTTTCCCCAACTGTCATGCATGTTGTCCTAGTTTCGAGATCATAGGAAGCATCGGAGTTGATCTTGAGAGCTCCTTGACTTAGTGGCATCCATTTTGTGTTCCTTTTGTTGTCTCGGTGATAAGGACTTTCCTTGTTTCCATCAATCCTTGCAGCTTGTTCCAATCCTCTTGCGATTGTCATCAGTGGATTTGGCAGGACCTGTTCGAATAGAGATTTATTCCTTGACTTCCATATATGCCAGCACGTCATTGCAATAAGATTGAGATAGAGTGGCTGTCCCCTCGATGTTGGGAACTCCACAACTTCCTCCCACCGGACCCAAAAAGATGGGAACCCCATTGTATTGGGCATATGGCCTGCTTGTCTAGCTAGCCAAGTATCCCTTGCATAATTGCAGAAGAAGAGGAAGCGTTCTTTGGTTTCCTCCCCATCACTACAAGCAAGGAAATCTTAACTGCTAACTGCTTTATTTCTAAACAAGTTTACTTGCGTGGGAAGCGCACTTGGGGTTGCTCTCCAATTGAAATTCTTAACCTTAGGTGGTGTCCTGAGTCCCTAAACTCTTTTCCACATATCCGGACTGACCTGAGCTAACGTTTACTCTTGAGAACCTTAATGTGCCCTTTATGATCTTAACAGGTGGTACCCTGTCTTTGGTGTAATTCCTCGTTCTTTCATAATGCCAAATAAGTGAATCCGTTTCTGGCATCTGGCTCAAAGGAATTTCTACAATGGCATTAACCTCTTGTGGATTGAATAAGCTCTGTAATTTCCTTAAATCCCATGCTCTGCAATTGGGAGAAAATGAATCTGCTAGTAGAAGAATATCCGTCTGAGGGGGACGTTGTGTTTGACATTAAAATTCGGCAGTAGAGGAATCCAAGGTTTAATTTATATTCCCACAGCTTTGCCCTCTCCTATATTCCAGCGGGGACCCTTGTCTAACAGACCCCTGCCATGGATTAAACTCTGCCAAACCCAGGAGGAATTTTTGCCCCTGTTTGCTATTAGAAAATCTGCCAATGGGAATTATATGCCTCTTAGGACTCTTGCCCATAAAGCGGTCTTGTTCTGAAGTAATCTCTAGCTCTGTTTTTCCAGGATAGCCATATCAAAGTCGACCGAGTCCCTGTATCCTAATCCACCTAGAAATTTAGATATTCCTGACTTCTGCTATCCAATCCAATGAATTTTAGAACAAACAGCATGTAGGAATTTGAAAATTGAAATTGCGAAGTCAGTGATCGCAATGGCCACAGCTTTGATAAGGATCTGCTTTCCGACTTGGGATAAAGAGTTTTTGTTTCCATCCCTGTCACCTTCTCCATAACGAAGCTGAAAACTCTTTCTCGTGATATCGCAAAATGGATTGGGAGTCCTAGATAAACTTCCTTACTATTTAAAGGCCCCGTACTGAGAACTTGTCAGGTTGCCTCCCTTATCTCTATAGGAGCATTATGCCACGGACTGACAGGTACGATCCGACTCCTATATTGGATCATTTAAGTGTGGGTTGCTTTTGGTGAAAAAGTAAAAGTAATCACTCCGTAACAATTAGTACTAAATTCTACATCGGATAGGTTAATAGTCTGGGGCACAAGAGTTTTCCACAATGGTCATGAGGGACCGAGCCCCCTCAACTAATGTCTTACCAAACAGGAGAGTGTCGTCTGCGAAAAATATGCGTGATATACTGAGGCATAGGAGTAATTCTGAAACCAATGACTGAACCCTCTTTCACCAGTTTGCTCACCATTCTTGATAAAACATCTGACTCTAGGAGGAATAGGTAAGGAGATATAGGGTCTCCTCACCTCAGCACCCTGGATGGTCTGAAAGAAGGAAGGGGTGCTTCATTGATCATGATCTGATATATCACAGCAGTGACACACTCCATAACCTCTTCACCCAGTCCTCCGAGAAGCCTATCTGAAGCGGCACCTACATGAGAAAGGGCCACTCAAGTCATGCTTTATGCATATCTAACTACACTGCCATCCCTCGACTCCCTCCCCTTTTCCTCTTCAATACATTGAAAGCTTCTTGCAAACAATGATGTTATCTTTTATTTCTCTTCTTGAAACAAAAGCTGCTTGTAGTTGTGAGATATGGTTTTAATATGTGAAAAATATTACCTTGGAAATTATCTTATATACAAAGTTTTAGAGATTTATCGGTCTAAAGTTGCTTATATGGTTCGAGTTCTTGCTCTTTAAAATCAGAACGATTGGTATTTGGTTGACCTCCTCAATCATGCTTCCTTCCATGAAGAACTCTTGTACCATCCCTATTACCTCTTCCTTCACAATATCCTATTATATATGGAAAAGATCCCTGAAAAACCATTAGGGCCAAGAGCCTTCCTTTTACCAAGTTGGAACGCGACATCTGTCATCTCCTCCTCTCCTACCTTTGCATCTAATACTTGTTGTATGTCCGATGTCACAGTTTGGAACATGCCTTAGCACCTCCTCAAAGTTACCCTAATCCAGCTTAAATAGAGCCGCCTAAAGAAGTTTGTGATTTTTATTTCTATCTTCATTTCTTCTTCAAGCCACCTTCCAGCATCATTCTATAACTTTCCTATGTAGTTTCTCTGCCTCCTATTAATAGCACAATTGTGAAAAAGACTGTTTATGTCGCCAAACATCAGCCAATTGATCCTTGATCTTTGATGCCAGTGCATTTGTTCCATCTTCTAGCCCCTATCTATCTCTCTCTGTCTTTCTATTTGTCTTCAATCTACGGTGCGTGGTTCCTCTTGTAACTCTCCAAGCCTCATTTTCAGTTCATCAATTTTGACCCTTGAATTGCTCTCTGCAATCTTGCTCCACCTGCTCAATACTCCCCTACAGTGCTTCAAATTTGACATCAGCAATACACTGCCGTCACCTGAGTTAGAATGAATCCACCCACTCCTAACTGCTTCTGCGCACTCTTCAAGGGTCGTTCATTTCGATTCAAACTTGAACCAATGGCGCCTTTTCCAGCATTGTCATTGGAGCACAGAATTATTGGACAGTGATAAGACCTTACGAGAAGCTTGTGCATTACACATAAGCTCTAGAGAATAATTCGCACCACTTGACATTGGCAATAGCCCTATCCAACCATTCCTAAATATCACTTGTCGATTAGTCCAGATATATTGATACCCCTTAAACTCCAAATCCATTAAAGACCACTAATCCATAAAGTTCACGGATAGCTTCGTTTGAATTGTTTGCACCGGCCGCTACCCTTGTTTCTCGTGTCTCTTATGAGAGCGTTAAATTCACCCATACAAATCCATGGCTGTCCCAATGGAGGGTTTAATGATTTAAAAATGTCTAGCGTCACGTATACATAACTTATAAACCAAGTATTTCTATCAGGACTATCACATTTAACATAGATGTACTGCTTTGCTTTCCCCAAGAGGGTGACATTCAAATCCTCCTACCACCATAAGGCCAGACCACCTGCCTTCTCCTTCGGTTCGACGTGTGCAGCCTTACGAAACTTCATCCTCTCTTGAGTATTCTCAATTTTGATAAATCGCTATTTCATTTCCGTCAAAAACACCAACAAAGCGCGATGCTTCTCGTTGAGCACCGGTAAAACACAAACTGTTAAGGGCCTAACCCGACGCTTAATAGTTCTAGGCCTCTAGCACCGAGGCCGCACAACCGCCTTCTCGTCGGTCTCCAATGCTGTGGTTCCTTGGTTCTCTAGTCGAGTCTCCGTTACCATCTCCACATCATGCATTCTTGGGAGGTACTCTATAAGGCCACCCCCTCTATTAATTGGGCCCCATTCAAGAGGATTTTATTAGAGTGGACCCTAGCTAGCTTCTTTAATTTAAGGCCCCCACTTTGGGCCTGATGTTCTCTCCTTAATCTCATGTGGGCGCCTGGAGCTTCTAGCAGTAAAGGGCTGAAATGCGTGGTTTGATAATGCATGGTAGAGTGACTTAGACTTGTCTGGGAGAGGACCGGCCCACCTTTCTCTTTCTATATGGGTATAAATGGTTTGGGTTTTGCAGTGGGGTTTGACTTCCTCTGATTAACTTCTTCCTTTTCCTAACTGTATCTTTAATGCTGTCCTTTGGGATTTAGGGTTTTGGATTTGTTTCCGGAAAGTTTCCAATGTTAGAGGAATGAGGTATGGAAAAGTCTAGGAGGCTACGTGTTTTCAATAGGTGAGGGGTTTTAGTCTGGTTCTTCCTCCCGAGCAGTTTAGGTTCTGACACGTAGGTGGGCCCTTGTAAAGTGTCATCAGTTGGCTGCACCGCTGCTGGGACATAAAGAGAGAGATACTTATTCAGTGTGTCAATGAGTCAGGACAATTAACGTGGTGGGGATCTAAAGGTCGCCTCTCCTCTACTTCTTTTGCTCCCCATCTGCCATGGGATGCGACCATAGGCATTCGAACCCTTCATGTTTACTAGAGACAAAAAGTCGAGACCTTGGGAATTTCCTGCTTGAAGGCAGGTCCCTTCACATCCTCATTCCGAATCTTGTGCTCATCATCTTGGCTTGTTGCCCCTAATTGTTGGGACATGCCTTGGAGCAACTCTTTACCAGGCACAATTGATACTAACTCAAGATGTTTCCCCATTTTCTTTCCGATTGTGAAACCCAGTATGCAGAGTTTGATACGCTTATACATTGACCAACAACCGCATAAAATTGTTCCATTTCCATGAGTTATCTAGGGTGAAATCCACCTCTAGTCCAACAAACACTACAAGAAATCGACAAAAAGGCAACGAAAAAATTTATTGCTAAAAGATGAAATTGTGTCGCTAATTTCTTAAGTGAATATTAAAAGTTATTATTTAAATAGTCGTTTATTCTCGATTGTAAATTAATTTGACTTATTAATGTAAGAATTCATTGCCTATAGTTTGGAGCTTTTGTGATGATTTGGTAGTTGGTTATGCAGTATTTGCAACATTTAGCAAGTGCTTTTTATATAGTAGATGCTAAATACTAACCATCTTTGGCAATTATTTTTGAGAAAATTAGTTACTAAAAGTGAGTTGCCTTTATTTATTAAAAGTATTTTTAAAGGGTATTTTTCTCCAATTAATAGACAAATATTGAAATATTTAGCGACGATTTATAATAAAAGAGTAGCTAAATGTCTTAACAACAAAATGTTATTAGTCCCACTTTTAGCAACAATAAACGTCAAAAGCTTTGATTTTTCTGATGGTGAAATTGAAATGGTGCTATTTGATATATTTTCATGCCCTAGGTACTGCTTGCCTATTTTCGACCTATTAATTATAGTTTTATGATATACGAGACAATAAAAAATATGTACAATATCACTTAAATTTAAACTTTGTCTTGTACTACAATAATAATGATAATAATAATAATAAAATAAAATAAAAACAATGTCCGGCATATCGATGTTGAAAAATATCTGAAGGACCTGAAAAAATTGTCTTAGCTACATAGATGAAATTTGAGTGCAAATCAATAGCTAATGAGAGCTTCAGGTCATGCCAATGTTGTCCTCGTATCAGTAACCTCTCCACGCAATGAGCTGCATTCTGCTTGAGATTGTTGAAAAACTTCCCCTGTTTGTTCAAGGCTTGCTGAGTATGCTCTAAAGTTTCCATGGATTGTGCAAGAGCTTCCTCTAACTTCTTACTCCTAAAAGTTGATGTAGGAGATGGTAGCTTGGGACCATAACCAAGTCCTTTAATGTAGCCTGGTTTGGTTCCACGTACACAATCATACACATCCTACACGTCCATAGTTTCACCATATGTTGTCTCATTCAACAAATTTTCCATTTTGTTCAGGGCAAGCGAAAAACCAGAAAGAAAAACGAGATATCAGACATATCAATAACGAAGCACACGACTGAAAACATCCAAACATCAGAAGAGACAAAGCAAATGACCCACCAGGCCTAGACGAGTCTCGGAGACTAACGAGCACACAACTCCACCGAATAGTAGCAACTATATCAACATATATCCAGGCAAACCCAAATCATCACACTTCACCAAAAACGTCAACGTACATCTTCACCAAAATTATCAGAACAGACCAACATAGATCAGCCCTACACTATTGGAGCCATCCGGAATCAAGGCCTTTACTAGCCCCTTCCCACACAGCTTCTTAACAGCCCAAGTTTCAAGACAAAACCAACATACACACTTCAGTCTACATCATCTTTACACAACATGCACTACAATCTCAATTAAAGAAAACAGAAAATCTGTTCGGGAAAAGAAAACAAAAGATACGAGACTTACATATACTTTTTCAGCTTCCCTAGTAACCTAACCAACACCTTTTTCCTCCTTGTAATGAGTGTATTTTAAAAAGCCCTTCCTATTAAAATTGCCCCCAATGAGTTGTTTTTTCTACTTCCATTTGAAGTATAGAAAATCACAATTAGTAAACACAAAACTTATCGAAATGAAACAAATGACAAAAAATGACAACATACCATCTCCTCTACAGCTATCATATATGCCTTTGAACCTTGTTTATGTAATATTTTATTCTTGTCACGGTTTGCAGCATATATAGTCGCCTTTCTCTGCCTCAAATTGAAAGGACAGAAAATAAAGTACACACATCAAGCTTGTCAATCTAATGCTTGACAATAAGTATAAAATCATAATTAAGGAGAACATAATACCTTTGTTTTTTCATCTCCCCAATAATCGTGAATCTCATTCCAGTTCTCTTGGCCAAGTTAATGGGGCACAGGTGCCTTTGCTGTTTCAAAAGAATTATACTTCAAAAACTTTTGTTTCAATTTGTATCTAAAGTCCTTGGTGTGACGACGCAATAATGACTTGATGCATTTCTTAGTGTGACCTTTATCAAGAGCAACAATATTTAACCTCATATGAACTGCATAAGTTCATATTACAACGCACGAAAATTTCAATATTCTAACTAAAAAGATGCAAAGATTAGCAACTTTTTACGATCCAGTTCAAGAATGAAAGCCTACCACCTTTATAATTTAGATTTTAAAATAGTGCCAATTGATGAGTAAGAATTTATCATATTATTTTTTATATTTAATTATTTTTAATGGATTTTATACTTATTTAAAATAATTAAAATATATTTTGTAACTCCGGTGTATTTAGAAAAAAACTTGATAATATATACTTTATTAGGAAAAATTTTAGTAATTTATCATTGTAACCTTTATTACTTTTCTTAAGTTTTTCATTGATTCAAAAGTTTAGATTGAAAAAGTGGTCTATAATGAAATTGTAGTAGACATTTCAAATTTTTTAGATTAAGGTTGAAAGTTTAGATTTGAGTTTGTTTGGACCTTGACACATTACTTCAAAGACATGGTAGAAAACTAAAATCCTGTCTTAGTTGGAGTAGGATTCTTGTTTGAGAATTACATACTTAAATGAGTACAATTTGAGTTTTAGACATTCAAATCAAGTGATTCAAAAACTCAAATTGAAGTACACATCTAGACCTATAATTGTTATGGATAGATTTAGACCTAGATCGATTGTTTAATGGTTCAAAAGTGGTGAAGTCATTTAGAATATGTCATGAGCTAGAATAAATCAATCTCAATTTTTAACTTTTAACTTGATCTCTAGATTTTTTTTAGGCAAAATTTGATGAATTGCAAAGCTAGAGAGGAGGACAATAATTTTCATGAAAATGTCAAACCCTATTTTTGACCTTATCTAGTCCAAAATTAGTTTGAAAGTTAATAAAGAAATTCTACAAGATTAAGAAAATAAGATCAAAATGTCTTTGAAATTGTTGGAGATTTTTTTTTTAAAAGTTTTTAGGGTTTGTTGGTGGTTGCTATGTAAGTTTATAAGATATATAAATAACTATCTTTTGAAAGTAAAAAAGAGGGAGAGATAGATAAAGAATAAAACAATCACTTCAAAAGGAATTCATTTTAGCATATGTAGCTAGGCTCTTCAATAGTTTTATGGGTTTTCAAAATTTTTGATATTTCAATGGTATAAATTAATCTATATGTTGTTCTTTTTCTTACATAATTGTTTGGGTTATTCTAATTTAATAATCAAAGGATTATTTATTCAATTAATTTGGTTTGGTCTGTTAAATTGATTAAATGAATATTAATTGTTAGAATTAGAAATTGTGATATGTTTTTACTCTCTTACTAATCACTGAGTAGTGAAAAAAATAATAAGAGATTATAAGCAAGTTTTCATTTTATTGTTATAAAGAACTTATTGTAAATGATCCAAACTTGTATGATTGTTACTTATATTAACCTATTTTCTTGATTCTTAAAATTGTTAGTATATTACTCTAAAGAACTTATTCTAGAGGTGTAATGGTTAGAGTCTTAGTAAAGAGTTTGTTCTACTTCTTGAATATCTAATGGAACATTTAGGTAACAAATTTTGTTGTTATCTAGAATTGATAGTTCTAATAAAATTAAGACAATGAAGTAAATGATCAAGATTATTAAATATCATAGTTATGAATAAATTTAGAAATGGACTTTTTGTATCTAATCTTTCTATAATTTATTTTGTTTGATCAATTTTTTATTTTATTTGTTACAAAATTAGAATTCAACTTTTCCTCTAATTACATTAATGTTTTTAATGTTTAGTTAATTTGTAATAAATTGATTGCATTCCTTATGGAATCAACCTTTACAATATTTACTGTTGAATTATGTGACGAGACTATACTTTTTCATGGGAAATGACATTTTGAGTAGAACTAGTTGCTATGCCCCTAGCTTTACCCACTTAGGCCTTAAAAAGTTATTTGATAAGGTTTAGACAAGTTTTTTTTTTGTGTTTTTGGTCATAAATGTTTTTTAGTTATCTATGCATGCTTTTTTTTTTTAATTTTATGTTTATTTATGGTTATGACTCGATCATCTCATTTTGATGAATTAAATTTAATCTAAAAATTGAGAGAATCTTGCATAATTTAAAAAGAGAGACCTGACATAATTAAGAGCACTCTATGATTACCTCACTTGATATCAATATAGCTTTTGATTTCATATTTAGTTGTTCATTTATTGATTTAGACCTTGAAGACATGGCTGCGAATAATCATACTTTGAAAAAACTTACTACTCCTAACTTTAATTATAGCATTTATGCATAAAATATCCTAAGTAGAATGTAGCTTTTAAGCTTAAATCAACACTGATACATTTATTACCTACTTTTTGTGGTCATATAGTTAAGGATCCTAACAAGTATTTGACAGAATTTCATATTATTTATTGTCTAATGACTTTTTTTTCATTAAAAAATTCATTATACAATAAACTATGCATTAAGGTTGATTTTTTTCATTCCCATAAATATTATGTTTTTTTTTTAATTGTTAGGATAGACCTATGCTCTTAATAAACCATAAATAAAAGTGTAAAATACATTGAGTTGAATAGATTTAGATTATTTTAAATTTATATTACTTTAAATTAAATTACTCTCAAATTATGTTTCGTTTAAAGTTAGGTTCTTAGATAATTTTTTTCTTTTTCACTAGTTTTTTATTTTATTATATATTAGAATAAGTGAAAAAATATTTTTATTTTTATTTTTATTTTGCATTAATTCATATCAAAAGAAAACTTGACAAGTATATTATACTTATATTATTTACAATAATGTGTGTGTGTGTGTGTGTGTGTATTTACCTATATAATGTACATTTATATATATAATATATAAGGAGATAAAATTTTTAAAATATTATAAATATAATCATTAGAATGTTTTAACAAGAATTTTAAGATATTTAAGAGGAATCATGAACTATGATATATGTTTTAATAAATTTTTTACTATACTAGAAAGATACAGTGATATTAATTGAATTTTTGGCTCACAAGAAATTAAAATTTACAAATAACTACATTTTCACTTTTAAAGGTGGAGTAGTGGCTTAAAAGTCTACTAAGTGAATAATTATTACTCAATTTATTATGGAATCCTAGTTTATAATGTTGGAAATGACTTGTAGAAAGGCAAATTGACTAGGAAATTTCCTTATGGATATTCCATTATGGGTGAAACTAATATCATTAGTGTTGGAAAAATAAACATATTCGTCTAAGACACAAATTACTAAAGTAGCTAGTGAATAATAAAGTGATATTATTTGATTTCCTAAGATCATAGATGAATCATGCTGATTTTTTTTAACTAAGTCACTAAGTAGAAAGTTAGTGGAAATCATATCAAAGAGAATAGGACTAATGCCTATAGAGCATGATCAAGAGTGATTAGAATCTTACTTATATGATATGAGATCTTTTGAAGTAGATTTATATGAATAATAACAAATCACATTGACCTTGTGTACACTTTCAAAATTATAAAGTCCCTTATATGGTGTAGATAATGCAATAATTTTAATATTTGAAGTTGAGTTATACTCTTAATAAATTCTATAACTCTTGGGGGTGGTATATTACTTAAATGTACATTTAATAAATTCAACTATATAAGAATGGAGTAGGGTCGCTCCTATGAGATCCTAGGTAAGATTTCTATAGCTTTCATGAAAATAAATCTAGTAAGCACAAGGCGTAACAGTATTAATTCACATGAAATAGTATAATCTTTGACAATATAACATTAAAACAAGTTCACTGTTATTCATTAAAAAGTAATAGTTTATAAAAATTTTTAATTTCATCATCTTTTTGAATATCAAAATTTGTACATCTGAATCTTTACTTTATAACCTGAAAAATGCCAAATATAATATGTCATTTACTCATTGATTAATCCAGTAGAGTTCAGCCTTTTAATATATGTGGGGAAATCTTAAGAAACAAATGTATTTTAGAAGGCTTGTATCTTATATTGAAAATAAAAGGTCTTATTATACTTATTTATAAGACAACATTTGTTTTATACCTTGCAAAATAAAATGGACTCAAGAAGGGCCTTATGCATAATTAAATGACACAAAATTTAGGTATGATATAGGAAGTTTAATATGACTCTACACAATGGTTCACTCTAGTCCAAAAATTTTTGAGACTTTTGAATTGTATTAGTCAAACTTATTTTTGACTAGCCATTTTTAGATGTTGGAAAACTAGTTGTTAGAAAACTAAGTTGTTATAGTAATAAAACCACCATAACTACCAATCATTATTTTCATCCTTAACATTCCTCTTTATAAGAAATTAAACTATAAGTAACATAAAAAGAGTTTTTTCTTTTTCATCTAGACACGCTAAAAAGGCATTCCTTCTTACTTTCTTCCTTATTTTATCGAGAATTGTTGGGTTAATTAGATTAGTGTTATTCTATTGTATTACTATTTTAAGTGCACATTAGTAAAAAAGTCTATTATATTGTTAAAAAATAACCACTGTGACCTATTGCATTGAGAAATTGTTTATGAAGGTGAATATTATCTTTAAAGACAACGCCAAATACACTTTAAATATTATATCCTTTAATTTAATTTAATTTTATTTGCATTTATATTTTGTATATTGTTTTATTTTTTAAACATAAAATACAAGGAATAAAATATAAAGTCACAATTGCCTACTCCATAACATAATAGAGTTGTTAGAAGAAAAAATAGATTTATAATAAATATAATGAGAAGCTTGTCAAATATTAAGAGTGCCTAATCCCTTTTGGGTAAAAGTTGTTTTTATATTCTATTTACTTATTGAATAAATTTCTAATAACAAGTATTTGTAATGTCATTCTTGAAGAAGTATAAAGCTAGTTCAAACTTAGTGTAAAGTGTAAGGCATTTCAAGGTATTTTGTTCTATCACTTATACCTATGTACTAGTAAAGATAAGGACAAAACTAAATGATTAAGAAGTGAAGACAACTTTTCTTGGTTATATAAAAGAGTATACTAGTTATTCAATCTTATAAAAAGAAAATGTAATTGTGAATAGAGATATGACCTTTGTAGAAAATGAAGTTTGGAATTTTAATGTTAAAGAGAAGAATGACTTTCAAAGATGTTTAGTTGTTATTTTGGGAGAATAGAAAACTCAAGTTATAACCCCTAATCCAAATAAAGAGATTTCATTAATTGATTCTTAGAATCCTACGCCACAATCTCTTTAAAGAATAAAATACCAAGGAGAAATTGTTAATAATTAGTTATATTATAAGATTATGAGATAATTCTTGATAATACTATTGATAATGACAGGGATTCAATACACTTTGTGATGTTTACAGATTATAAACTTATATCATTTGATTAGATGATTCAAGATACAATGTTGATGAATGTCACAAATAAAGATATTAAGTCAATTGAAAAGAATAATATATTAGAACTTACTAATATACTATGAGGTTAGAAATTTTTTGATTTGAACTGGTTTTTCAATAATAAGAAGAAATCAAATAAAGAAATAAAGAGATATAAAGTAAATATAGTTACAAAAAGATTTGAATAACAACTTAACTATGGCCCTTATAAAGTATTCTCCTTTATTTTTTGAATGAAAACTATTAAAGAGTTTATGAAGTTATATGATAAGATTAAAAGATACATAGTTAGATTGTTCACGAGAAAAGAGACTGAATTGAAAAAAAATATAAAGTCTCAAGATTAAGTGTTTGATATTGTTATAAAATCATTAAAATATAAAGTATTTATCGAGTTGAAATAAATATTGTGAATAAAAATATTACAAAATTAAGATTAAGTTAAATATTTAAATTAATTCAAATTAGTAATTAATTAATATTTGAGTAGAAATTATAATAGATGAGTTTAATTTAATATAATTTTAATAGTTAAATAAAATTGATGTTTATTATTATATGAAGATGTGGTATCTATTTTATTATGTATATTTTTTAATGTAATATTTTTAAATTAATAAAATTGGAAGTGTTCATATAATTTTCTAATAAAATTTCAGTAAATCATAGGACGACGGAGCCATGGGGAAATTACATTCTACCGTGGGGCATTTAGGTGGCTGGAGAGTCCCACGCGAAGCAACAACATTGATCTTTTTCCTGCACCCGCTGCCAATCCCAAAATAACAAAAATATTACAATTATCTAGTAAACACCGTAGGGTGATCCGTAGTAACATGCCACTAATCTTGGATTGCACAGACAACAAAAACCAACCGAGCCACACTTAGCCATACGGCTCTGGTGGGCCGGCCCAACCAAATTGGAAGCAGGCCCCTGACCGGTCAATGACGTGGACCTCAACTGCATGCTCCAACCCCTCTGCTGCCATTACAGGAGAAATCCAAATTCCATGTCTGTCCACATAAAAGAAAACCGCACCCTTCACCATCTCTTGTCTGTGAACAATGTGAATCGTCAATTAAAAAATTATAAAGGGCAAGAAAGAGGGAACGATGAACCAAACTGAGATAGCATTATTTATGTGAAAGGACAAAGTTTCAAATTACAGAGACGTAAGCAGCAAGCACAAGAGTAAAACCGCTTGTCGAGGTTTCACTGGGTGTAGCTTGTCATAAGTCTACAAGGACCAGCTTCATAGGGACACACTCTAATCTTGTCTGCCCAGCATAAAAGATCATAGGCGTCTTGCGGCACGACCAAGTAATCCATGGGTGGCAACCATTTAATTGGCAACTCATTCAATGTATTAGGTTGAAATGAAGTCTTCGACAAAGTAAAATCCACGCGAGGCAATTGTATACAGCAAATAAAGGAAACAAACAGTAAAGTTTTATTGAGGGCAATGGTCGCCCGTCCTGGTCCTCCACACCGGAACTAACCACGACCTGGGGTTGATTCTGATTTGGAAAGATGTAGCAACAGTAGCTCATATCTGTAAGCACACCCTACGGGCTTAAAACTAGTAGGGAGTGCGTTGCCCCCACCCATGCCACTTCCGTCGTTCCTACTGGATGAGTTATTTTCGCCCGAGTCTAATGCATATTCCCACGAACGGGTTATGTCACAACAAATAGTAACAGGTGAGAATAGATAAAAAGAGAAAGATATTGAGTAATATAAATATAAGTATTATATATTTCAATAAATTATATTTTAAGAAAAAAGTAATAATTTTATAATAAATAATATCAAAATCGACCTAACTCTAATTCTAATATTTTTTGTCAAATATTTTATATGCAAAAAATAAATAAGAGAGTCTCAATTTTTAATGAAAATATTGATAAATTTAGTAAAATAAAATATAATAAACGAATTTATTATAAATAAATTAGATACAATCTGATATATATATTAAATAAAAAAAATTTAAAATATACATCCTAATAAGTTTATATAAACGTGAATACTTCCTACTTTTATTAGGAAAAATGAATAAATCCGCGACAATATGCACTTAAACTGCACCGATAGCTCTAGGTAAGGCGTAATGGACTTCTGTTTCGGAGAACAGCCTTAATTGCGTGTCACATATAGGGTAATTCTTTTGAACAAAAAGTTTTATAGGGTAATTCTTTGGGCAAAAAATTACCAACACCTAGATTCCAACCGTTGCTACCACAGGTTTCCAACGGGTCGGTTTGGCCATGTTCTGAGTAGGTCACTTCATGTTGGAGCTAATTCAGGCCAGGTTATTTGCGAGTAACACCGTGTATCGAGTCGGGTTCGGGTTGCAGGGAATCAGACTGGTTTAGGACCACCACGGGTCAACATCCTACTTTTGTTGAAAGTAATCCTGTTTAGTTTTCACAAATTTTATTATTATTAATATGTAAATTATATTATAATTTAGATACGTTATATATTAGACAAGTAAATTATATTGATGTGGTGTTATTTATATATGCACATTATATATTATTATTATATTTATAAAAAGGGATGAAATTATAATCCCTTTATATTCTTTTTATATTACTTTTTTATTAAAATTATAAAAATTTTATTATAAACATTGCATATATTATTATTTTTTATTTATATTATTATCAAATTAGGTAAACTTATATTAATATTTTGTACTTATTATGTTATTTTGAATTTCAAATATATAAGTCTATTATACACAATGTTGATATATTATGTGTATATAGAAATATAGTTAAACAAATAAAGAACAAATAAGAAATTATTAATCTAACTTATTGGAATATATTATAAGTATACTATATATGGTATATATATTTATAAAATTTAAAAAATATATTAAATACATCAATCTTCATTTTTGTTTGGGTAACTTAATTTTTTATTTCTTTTAAACTTGATCACTAAATTATAATAAGGTAATTTCATCATTATTTTAAATATTATTTTTCAAAATATTTTATTACATATAATAAATAAAAAATTATATATATATATATGCGTGCCCACATGGGCTTATATTTTATATAAAAATAATGCAATTTACATCTTCAAAATTTGTTTCTACCAATTTTAGCTAATGGGGTTTAGACCAATTGTCATAAATCCTAAGATTATTATTTCATGGCTTCAACTTTAAAGCCAAATGTACGACCGCCCACAGTGGATACATACATGATCACTTCCACCACTTTAAACAGTCTCATTCCTTGTCCTGAGACAATGCCCCGTTCCAAACTCTTCGTACCCTAGATTTTTTCCCTACCCAAGACCCCGATCTCCATCAAGGTGGGCCCCAATCAAGTGCAGAGCGGTGATACGACCAAGACTTGGCGTTGCGCTGCATGCCGTATAATGAATTAGACGAGCCCTGGGAATAAAAGCCATCATTGAATGGCCAGTTGGCTGGACTTTCTAGGAGCTGACGCCAATGGACGGGGCGCTTGGCAAGAAGTTATCGCGCCCGGGAATTATGACGCTGGTAGCAAGTCAATTGGGTAGAATTTTTTTTTTTTTTTGTCAGTTGCCCAATTTATGTTAAACGTTACGATGTATTTTGATGGAGGGAAAGATAGAGATTCAAAAGGAAAAAAAAAAAAAGGAAAAAATAAACTATCACTTATTTGCATTACTTGAGCAAATAAGATGGAAGAAGGCATTTGAGTGGATAAATATATTAATTAAAATAAAAATGAGAATAATTTATTTATACTCTTTATATTTGATAAATATGAATATAATTCCTGCCTCACTCTAAGGAAATCATTAATTTCTACAGTCATGCCAAACTTAGACCAATCTTGATCAATTAGAGCATTTAATGAGTCAATTGTTTTCCTGGATATGGACTTTAATGAACAAGAATGCTATTAACGACTCCAATCCAATTACTAAGGACCTACATAAGTTGCTAGCATGCTTAGAATAAGACTTTCTAGTTTATCCTTCTTTTACAACAACTATGAAATTCAATCATCTCCCTTAGGGCCAAAAACACTAATAAAATTGTTACTTGGGGACTAACTAACCATTGCACTAGAAGTGCCTTAAAAAAAACAAGAAGTGCATTCTGGAAGTCCTATAGGATCCTTATGTTGGCTACAATAGGTTTCCACTGGCATTGCCACCTTTAGATGATTTAAGGATGAAGCCCTATTAAGTTGTGGAAAAATTAAAAAATGGAAGGAGAAAAAATTGAATAAAAAAGGGTACTTTTTTTTTCCCATTTTCCAATCATAAAGGTTATTCCATCCTATATTATCAAAAGGACAATTGTTTAATCACTTATTTCATTATTAAGTAATTTGCAACTCTGTGTGTCATTAGTGAAATGTAATATAATGAGAATGATAGTTAGCTCATTAGCTTCTTTTCTATATACCTATAGGACTTATATTAGTTATTTTTTTTTTAAGTTTAAAATATAAACTTCTTTGAATTTTAAATTGAGTCTATTTTTTTTTTAATTGTCATGACCTATGTAATTTGTCGAAAACAAAGTATAATGCATTTACTAAAATATTAAGTAGCTTTAGATTTGTTTGAGTGATGTAGGAAAAAAGCTTATATGCAATAGAGATGTGTACAATGAATATTACAAGGTAATTTATTTGATCTCAATATATGAAATTCAAATAAAATTTTTTATTATCTTATTTTTTGAATAATAATTTTTTAATATTTTAATCTAATAATAAAGTCACGAGAATGCTAAAGGATTGTTCAATGCTACTTTTCCTTTTGTATGATGAGATTGGAGTATTAATAAGAAAAGACAAAGTCACCATAAAAATGTTGAGATTTTTAATGATGTTGTAAAGGATATGGAAAAAGAGACTGCAAATAAAGCCATTAATGTTAATAGTAATGAAGAAGATGGTGGTGATAACTATTTTATAACTCAACTTACTCTAAATCAATTTACTTTTAATGGTTAAAAAAAAAGACATTAAAAGAAAAGCAAATGAAGGAAGTAAAAATTCCACAACCAGTGAATATAGTTTCTTATTTTCATAATATGTCCACTAATTTTGTTGATTTTATGTAGGATATAAGGTTTCAATTTAGTATCTTAATTAATACATTGAAAATTGCTAAAGAATATGAACAAGAAATAAAGAAAAAGAATAACATTGTGCAAAATGAATTGCTTTATGTAGGAGGTCTTACAAATATTGAAGCAATAAAGTAGTTAATATTCTTACAGTAGAGACAAACAAACTGGGAATGTTATATTAAGCAAATAACAATTTATAAAACTATATGTGCTTAGTCTTCTCTATTCAAGTAGTGCATCATTTGATTTTAGAAGTTTTTAGATTAAATAATGTTATCAATGTTTTTTTCCCCTTCCTAAATTTTGGTCAATTTAAATAATTATGATGTGAAATACATTTAAAACATCATTTTTATATAATTGATTGTCAAAGTTTTGAGGTAAAAGAAGCATAAGTAAGATGAGAATTTTTTTTTTCTAATAAAATGAAACAAATGAAAAAAAAATGATTTTGATTTCAAGTAGTACTAGAACTAAATAACTACAAAGAAAATTTGATTTCGATTATGGAAATAAAATATATTTGAAAAATAATTATTAATTATTTCATTTTCGATTTCACTTGTTCTAATTCTAATTTTGATTTTGATTTTAGTTAACAAACCAAATGCCTCTAAAAAAATAAACAAAACCAAAATTTGTCTTCATACTACATAAAACCAATCTTACAAATTTATCCTTTAGTGTAATATAGGTATCAATAACTACATTCCGATTAAATTAAAAAAGAAAAATTCAAGTAATGTAATCACAACTTGGCTATAATGATATTCAATTATATTAGTGAAATCTAATGATGCATACTATTGTTTTGAATTTACTAAATTCAATTAATTATATTAGTAGACAAATTGAAACAATCCATAACATTACAATAATTTTTCTAATAATGTACTAACTTTCTAAGATTACTGATTAGGCTTACTTGCAAGTGTACAAGGTCAAAGGTAATAATAAAATTCTGTGAATATTCTAGGTGTCATATTTACAAAGAATGAAAAATCAATGATTATTTATATTACTACAAAATTAAACAAGATTACTCAAAAAATTTGAATTTTACTAAAAATACTAAAATTAAATTAATTACTAAACTAGCAACATGAAGGAATTTAAGATTTTGTTTCAACTAAGTTAGGTACTAAGGCTATAAAGTTTCACCCAATTGGGGCAAATTACATAAGGTCTTTACGGGCTTAAAATTTTAATGTTTGTTTTCTTTTTAATGACAAATATTATTTATAAGTAATACCCACCATACCTAATTTTTATAGAATCCTCCGTCAAACTTACACAAAGATAGATTAGATCCATTAAGTATAAGGAATTATGCAATATCACACAAACTTATTTATATGCTTATCTCAAAATTTGCATGTTCATTTATTTAGTGTATGGTTGTATCTCCTCCATTGATCTTAATACAATCTAAAATTCTATTTCTATAATAATCAAGTATAAAAGTATTAATAAAATTCAAAATAAATAAATCAAATCACAACTCTAAGTGAATAACTCAATTAATTTAAAGAGTATGTATAACCCATAAAATTCTAAGTGAACCAATTGTAAAATAGACTATATCCCTTCACTATAATTTAAGGATGTAACTATTTATAGTAAAAATTACAAATAAACAAGTATTTAATATCTCTAAAATCATATTAAAAGAAAAAGAAAAAGTAAAGAAAACTCCAATATTAGCTTACACTATGCCTTCAATCACCCTTTTCTAACTGCCACATTTCCTTATTTTTATCTCAAGAATCTCTCTCTTTTTTTTTCCTCCCCTTTAGGTCATTACTCTTTTAGTATTTATATAACATTGTTAAAATGACCAAACTACTTTTAAAATGTCCCAAAAAAATTATGTAACACTTTAAAAAAATGTAGCAAATCAATGTCGATTAGGTTAGACTTCTAGTGTTTCATGTCTAGTATCCAACCAATTCACCAACCAGCTTATAGATTGACATTGGTTATCTTTCATGCCACAAATTTATCCTTTAACTGATTCTACAACCAATCCATACTTTCTCCTCTTTTTTAGACTTTGTAATAGGTCCAATTCATTGATTCTATTACTTTATTACTTTGATTCTTCACCTAGAATATAAAAAGAATTACAATTGAAATAAAACCCACCAAAACCAATCATAATAGCATATCATCAAGTTTAAAAATTCAATATAAATCTGTGCAATTATTAGACCTATCAAATTCCCCCATACTTGATTTATTGCTTATCTCCAAGCAATTGTAAACTAGAAGCCAAATATACATAATATACTTTACATGAAAATTCAACTAAGTTATACTTAGCCTAAAATCTCAAATTGATGCCTTATTAACATATAACAATGTTAACCTAAAAGCGTTATTTGACATGATGCTAATCAATCTCAATTAAAGACTTCTTTGTTCTTTATCCAACAACAAAGTCATAATGGATGTGTGAGTGAAAACCTCTTGGTGCTTAACGAAAACACTTAGTGAAAGTCACACAATACACTAACAACACGCAATTTATCTTCGAGTTCTATAAGGATAAACTTCCCACCTCTCTTTATTAATACAAGCATAACAAGGTTAGGGGATCAATAGGATTTTATTATTTTTTTATTTTTACCTTTCCTTTTACAATTTCTTCTTTAGACAAGAACTTACTTTTTGACCTAAATGTCATCATGTGTTATGATGGCATTAAACTATTATTTCACAAGTTAAGTGTTAGAGTGTTTTATGTACTTATGATTTAAACCACCTTTTGATGTAAAGATCAACATTTGTGATACCAACCACTAATTATTTAGTCACTTAAAATATTATAATAAATCTATTTACAACTTATAACCTTATCCTTATCTCTCCAACTATAGTATATTCCACGTGATTTTCATCTTAAGAGATAATCATACACTTCTAGTTCTCTAAATAGATTCATGATGTTAAAAACCAAATATGATTCACTAAAATGTTAACATTATGCATATAAAGATTCTTACGCTTAATTCAAAATTATTTTTCAAAACAAAAATTTTTAGGTGGAGAATGATCACACCATTAACCAATCATGGCTAGCTAATGTTAAACAACCCTTAAATGTCAACATTGCCTACATCAATATTATCATAGGCTTCCAATAGTTCTAGCTAAGTAAAGCTTAAGTGAGTATCATGTTAACTCATGCATAATCAGGTAAAGTTGTCAATAAGTCAAAAAAAATTTTACCCAAAATTGTCCTCTCCCTTGCACTTAATCAACATTATCCTTAATGTAGACAATAAAGATAAAGGAAAGGAAAATGAAACTTTTTAGAGTAAGAATATGGGCGCAAGAGGCAAATTTTAATATTTATGTAGGTTGTTGCCTATGGCTCGTGCATTGCAATAATTAGAAAGGTTACTACTAAAGCAAGCAATGGCAAAGTATAATAAAGAGAAAAATTATCCAAATTTAAATAGAAATATTAGAAAGAAATGGAAGAAAATATAACATGATATCAAGGAATGTTCCTACAAAACAACTCACAAAACAAGCAAAATTAATCCTAACAAGTTCATATAAGATCAACAAAAGACATAATCAATGACTAAGACAGAGCAATATAACAAAAAGAACCATACAATTAATAAGACATAGTGGTTAGAAATCACTAGGAGCCTACTTTTGCTCTTAATGTTGCTAAAATATCATCTATCTTCCTTTCTTAGGCATCAATATGTCAGGTTTGCTCATCCAACTTCTAATCTTGAGCATCTATATGCCTTTTAAAATAAGAAAATAATCAAGAACTCAAAAATAATCAAGAACTCTTCTGATTCAGTGGGATGCATGTTTTTCCCATAACCTTGTATGGGTTGTAATTGTTGTCAACTAAGGTTAAGTGTGCAAGAAAGTAAAGCCACATGGAAGGGTAATAAAGTAAATTTGCCGCATAAGGGAAAGAACGTAAATCTGCCACGTAAGCCCTATTAGGGTTTCATGGAAGAGAGTATATAAAGGCATTGGAAGACAAAACTAGAGTATAGGGCCAACACAATTGAAAAAACAATAACCCTATAAGAACCGGCCAAAAGGAAGAGAGAGCAGAATGACAAGAGATCATAAACGACACCATCGGGAGAGCAAACCAGAAACGCCTCCTGCAAGCAAACCAAAAACACATCCTACAAGCAAACCAGAAACGCCTCCTGCAAGTAAACCAGAAACACATTCTGCAAGCAAACCAGAAACATCTCCTGTAAGAAAACCAGAAACACGTCCTGCAAGAAAACCAGAAACACACAACCAGCAAGAGAAGAAATAAGAAACAGACCACCTGGAAGAAAAGACAGTAGACTTGGTATCTGTGAAACCACTCGGAAGAGAAAACAGCAGACTAGAAGCGTGAGACAGGCCGAAAGACGTTAACCAGAAAAACCAGTAACGTGAGGCAGGCCAAGAGACGTGAAATGACAGACCAAAAGTGTGGGTGTACATCAGGAGACGGCGTGAGACCAGAATGTGTAACGGCATGACAAACCAGAAGTGTGAGGACAGGCCGTGAAATGGTAAGACCGTGAAATAGGAGACGGGTGAGACCATGAGATAGTGAAAGCAGGAATTGTGTGAAACAACCTAGAGAAGGAATTCAACAAAGTATCGAAAAGAACTCAACGTATTTCTAGATTTCTTCAAGAGAGGTTAGAGAGTGTTGCGGTGAACTTCTAATCGGCAATGGAGGAGCCTTTCAATTCAATAGAGGCAAGACAAGTTAGAAGAAAGGTAGACACAGTAAGTGACACTCTTTGTATTGTACTTGTTTAATAATTGCAATAGTGAAAGGAACAGAAGATTAAGACATCCATTGTAGTTAGAATTCTCAAGTATAGTGGATAGTCTTGGTAAGAGAGAGTCCCTACCACCGTGGATGTACGTCACATTGACAGAACCACGTAAATCTCGTGTGTCCTTAATTTGCTTTACGTTCTGTATTTTGAATTAAGTTGTGAATGTAGCTAAAGTATCAGTCAACTCATAACCTAACGAAAACCTAAACAAGAACATCTGAATTGTCTATTAGGCAAGATGTCTGAAAGGTGACTTTGGGGACTATTGTGATTAGTAGGTAGCAATAGATCTACCTTAGTCGAATCTGAGAAAGAGTTTGCTTTTAAGAAGAGATTGAAGTTGTTCACTTTCCTACGAATTGCGAATTGTGGTGATACTGATTCACCCCCCTCTCAGTATCACAAACTAGTAGATCCTAAGGAGAAGTCAGGAACTTCAATGCACAATCTCTTTAATAGTATCATCTTGAAACTCAGCTTCCAGCTCAACATTATCATGATGAGCATCTGCTTGTTTATTAGGAGCAAGTGGTTCCACCACCAAGTTCCTTTAAGTACCATTAACTATAATATAGCCAATACTATGAAAAGTATTCGTGTCCTACACCTCTATATTCCTAGTCTCCACTAAGTGCTCATCATGCAAATTTACTTGGAAGTCCTTAAACACCTTGGTCAAAACTAAAGAAAAGCAAAAATTTTTGGCAAGTTACTTAGATTTAACCCCCTTACATATTTGTTAAATGACAATAGAAGTTAAAGGTATTCCTTTAATAACAGCAAAACCATGAAACATCTTCCAAATAAAGTAAATATCACATTTTTGGACATCATTTAAGTCACTTGCTTTTGGCATGATATCGAAGCTCAACAGATAAACAAGGAGGCAATCCCAAATTTAAAGGCTTTCAGTGGGGATAAGAACCTAATTGTGGTAATTAATCATCCAAAAGTTCAATTCTTAGGTAGTATAAAGTCCATTAAAGGTGGGATTAAAGACAATTTTAGAGCCATAAGACTTAAAAAGCAACCCCAAATTAGGGACTCCAAACAAGGTGGTTAGATACTCTTGATTAAGACTTATTTAGTCCCTTTTTATATATGAATTAATCGTTTTTCAAGTCTACAATCTCTTTATGTTTAATATATGAATAAAATTGTCATATCAAGTTAGGATAATATATGCCTTATAACTTTAACATAGGTGCCTAACCAAATATGATAAATGCACTTCTTAATTAAAACAAGGAATCATGTCCATATTTATAGACCTTTTAACCACAATATTATTCATGTGTCCACTTGTAAAGCACACAAAATTATAAATACAAGAACAATGAGAGTTATCAAAGGGAGCTAAACCCTTTATTCTAACTTTAGGGGTTCTGTGCCTAGAATAAGCACTTTGACTACCACCCCTCTACATAATAACAAATCAAGTGAAGAAGGTGGCCAAAGGGAATTTAAATGCCTCGCAACAAGTTAAAACCAACCAAATGGGATTTAAATAAACCAATAATGTAATAAAATTCTTGGTCTTATTTCAAACTCTCGAACCTTCATATTATAAACAAGCCTAAGATAATGTAAATTTCTTCATGGAAGGAAACAAAAATAACATATATTCAAGCCATTCAAACCTCAATCCTTTCAAGATTTAAAGAAAAATAGAAATGTGTACTCAAATTAAATAAACTCTCAGTTATTAGATGAAAGCCAAACCCCAAAATCAAATTTGAAACTCCTTAAATCAATCTTTAATCAAAAGGTAGGATGTTATGGAAAGGGTAATTGATTCATTTACGAAGGATTTGGGGAGTAGGTGTTGTTGTGTGGTGGAGGAGAGGTGGGGATTTAGGTAGGTAGTCGTGAAAGGGCAAAGAAGAAATGAATGAGATGTGTTCAATGGCTAAGGTAAGTGGGGTGAAGAAAAGGGTAAATAAACTGAGGTCGACTAGCTCTATGACCTATCCATAAACCAATGTTGGTTGTTTTCTTTTTTTTGTTTTTTTACAACTAGAAGCAAATCAGCCCATAAACTAGTTTTATATTTGACACGTTTTTCTTTCCTTTAATTATTCCATAACAAAACTAGTTCTATATCTAGCATGTTAATCCCTTTTAAAACCCACTAGTCCACCTTAAAATATCGAGCAAAATGGATCCTTGGCTTTAACTAAGTGACTCCCAACCATCATTATGATAAAATAGGTACAAAATAATGTAAAACTAAGTGAAATACATACTTAAAACCTAGCAATCAATGAAAATGATGTACTAATGACATAACCATTTCCACTTTATAAAAATTCAGTCAACAAATAAAATTTTATGTATGAATTCCATTACTATGTTTAATTCCTATTCTATGAAAATCTATAAGATATCAAATGCTTTATACTTAATAACCAAATGGAATGAGATACAAACTCTTGGATTTCTAATGGAGTAACCCTTGATGAAATCATGATCATGTCTTGCAACATCTTATAAATCTATAACAAAATATAAAATAAATGAAGAGTCAATTGCATGTGGAAAGAATAAGAGAAAAAAAACTTAGGTTACTTCCTAATAAGTGTTTGATTTAACATCTCTAGCTAAATGTTGGCTCTCGAAATCAATCAAGTAACTTAATAGAGTGAATATCCTCCACCTTATCCCATTTAAAGTAATGCTTTAATCTTGGCTCATTAACAGTGGAAGGTCTTTGATTATTTACTTTTATTTCAATTTCCCCAAAAGAATAAACCTTAGTCACAATAAAAGGCCCGAACCATCTAAATTTGAGCTTGCCCAGAAATAGATAAAAGCAAGAATTGAAAAGTAAAACCTTTTTATCTTCCTTGAACTCTCTTCTTTAGATGCATTTATTACATCATGCCTTGGTCCTAAAAAATGTAAGCATTTTCATATGAGGCCCTTTGAATCTCCTTAAGCACATTAAGTTGAAAAAGTCTCCTTTCACCAACTAATTACAAGTCATAATTTAATACTTTAATCACCCAATAAATGCAATATTCTAACTCCACTAGCAAGTGACAAGTTTTACCAAAAACTAGTCAGTAAGGAGACATGCCAAAAGTTGTCTTAGAGGCTACTCTATAGACCCATAATGTATCATCAAGTTTGATTATTCAATCCTTTCAAGAAGAATGAATTATTTTTTTTTTTCTAAAATCAACTTGATTTCTTTATTTGAAATTTCTAGTTGTTCACTCATCTATGAATAATAAGGAATCCTTGTTTTAAAATGACACCTATACTTAATCAAGAGAGCTTCAAAATCCTTGTCCTTAAAGTGTACACAATTGTTGCTAATGATCCCTCTTAGTACCCCAAAGAAAGTTTCAAATTCCTTGTTCTTGAACTGTATGCTATTACCGTTAATGATCCCTCTTAGTACCCCAAAATGTGGAAAAATATTATTTTTCACAAACTTGATTACAACTTTAGCCAAATTATTAGGTAACGTCGTAACTTCAACCCACTTAGAGACATAATCTACAACTAGTAAAATGTAGAGATTTCCATAAAATGGTGGAAATGGTCCTATAAAATCCAAATCCCAAACAATATCTTTACTTTAAGAATACCAGATAAAGGCATCTTTTAATGCCTTTTAATGTTATATGTCCTTTAGCATCCATCACCTGCTAAAAAAAAAACTTCTTGCATCTTGAAAAAAATATTGGCAAAAAAAAAATCCCAATTAAAGCACTCTAATAACAATTTTCTCCGCCTCAAAATGACCTCCACATGGTAAGAAATGATAGTGTGTGAGCATATTTGTCATCTCTTCATTGGGTACACATCTTTTAATGATTCCATTAGCATAGTATTTGAATAACAGTAGATTCTCACATATATAATGTTTGACTTCTAAAAGGAATTTTTTCTTTTGATGGTAAGAGAACTTTAATGAAATAATGTTGCTCACCAAATAGTTCATATAGTCCATAAACTAAAGAGCTAGTTATTAAATAACCCATAAATATTCTTTTGAAAAATGATCATTAATAGCATTTTTCATTTATTGCTCTTACTACTCTTATTTAGAAAAAGTAATTAGCCACTAAGTTTTTCAAGTCCTCTGTATCTCAGATATCCAAATCAAACTCTTGCAAAAACAAAATTTGTTGGATTAATCATGGCTTGTCATCCTTTTTTGTTAAGAAATACTTAATAATTAAGTAATCCATATAAATAATGACCTTAGTTCCTACTAAATATGAACAAAATTTGTTTAAAGTATGAAGAATAACAAAGAGTTCCTTTTCCATGGTTGCATAATTCATTTAAGTATCATTTAGTAATTTGTTTGCATAATAAATTACATGTACCCATTTATCTTTTTTACCCTAACACAACTCCCACAACATAACCATTAGCATCAAGCATTAATTTAAAAGGTAAATTCCAATGTAGGGCTGTAACAATTGGTGCTAAAGTCAACTCTTTTTTTAGTCTATCAAAAGTCTTTATGCACTTATTATCAAAATGAAAAGGTATATCCTTAGCTAACAAAGCATATAATAATTTGGTGATTTTTGAAAAATCCTAAATGAATCTTCTATAAAAACCAGCATGTCCAAAGAAACTCCCAACAACCTTATAACTAAACTAGGAAGGGTAGCTTTTCAATCACCTCAATTTTGGCTCTTTTCACCTCTACACCCTTAGATAAAATCCTATACCTTAGGACAATTCTATTTTGAACCATGAAATGACATTTCTCCTAATTTCAAACCAAATTGGTCTTTACATAACTTAGAAGAACCATTGCCACATTATTTAAGCTTATATCAAATAAAAAACCAAAAACAGAGAAGTCATACATATATACCTCAATGACATTTCCAACTATGTTGAAGAAAATGACCATCATACACCATTAAAAAGTAGCGGGTCATTGCATAGTTCAAAGGCATCCTCCAATATGCAAATGTCCCATAAGGACAAGTGAATGTAATCTTCTTTTAATCCTTTAATGTAATAGGCTGATTATAACTTAAATGCGCATCCATAAAATAGTAATATTCATAACTAGCCAACCGCTTTAACATTTGATAAATGAATGACAAGGGGAGGTGATTCTTCCACATAGTAGCATTCAACGTCTTATAATTAATACACACTCTCTACTCGTTGACCATCCTTATAAGAATCAACTCATTGTTATCATTGGGTACTATTATAATACCTACTTTCTTCAAGACTACCTAAACTAAACTAACCCAAGAACTATCATAGATAGGATAAATGATGATGAAATTTAACAACTAAAGTACCTTAGCTCTAATAACTTTTTTCATGTTAACGTTGAGATGTCATTAATGATCCATAAATGACTTATGGTGTTCCTCTATAAGAATCTTATGCATGCAAAAAGAAGGACTAATGCCCTTAATGTCAATAATAGTCCAAGCTAAAGCCCTTTTATGTTGCCTCAATACCCATAATAACCTCTCTTTTTTAACCTTACTCAAAGTTTGTTGACTTAATGATAGGAAAAGTATAAGACTCACCCAAGTAAGCATACTGTAAATGGGTTAGAAGTTGCTTAAACTTAAGTTATGGGGGAATTTCCTAAAGAAGGTGATAGTTTGGGCTTTTTAGGACCAAGATCTTTAAACAAATGTCATCCTCTTTAAGCTAAGGACTTGGCTTTATTGAGTCTCATAACACACTTTGAGAGTATCAAATTATCACCCTTGTTAGTAATACTATGAGTAATGCAAGTTACAAGTGGCTCCAAAATGACTTTTTCTTTAAAAGTCACCTTTATGACTAAACAATGGCCTCTATCATAAAGTAAAAATCACTAATGATTTAATACTTTATAACTTTGAACATATTGAATCCTTGTTCTTCATTACCCAGTTAAAGTGTAAGCTCCCCTTACTATATATTAATAAAAATACTTTTAGTAGCTAAAAATGGCCTCCTTAAAATTATAAGAATCTTCACATCTTCTTCCATCTCAAGTATAAGAAAATTAGTAGGGAAACATAACTTCCTAACTTTTACCAATATATCTTTGATCTTGCCAAGTGGATACTTAATAGATCAGTTAACTAATTGCAAAGATACAGTAATTGGTTTTAAGTCTCTCATTCCAAATCTCTTGAAAAGAGATAAAGGCATTAGACTAATACTAGCACTAAGATCATATGTGTATTTATCAATATAAACTTATCTAATAAAGTAAGGAATAGTGATTACACTCCTCTGTCAAGGTTATTGTGGCATGCTCATTTCCCCTTGTTAAAAATAATTTCCTTAAAGAACTTAGCATATGAGGGCATTTGAGCTATGGTCTCTATAAAAGGTATGTTAATATAAAACTTCTTGAATATCTCCAAGGATTTTTAAAAGTTCTTGTCCTTACTATACTTCTTTAACCATTAAGGAAATGAGATAGGTAGGATATAAGGCTTACTTTTGCATGGAAGTGTATGAGTCATCTGTCTCCTCTTGGCAAGGCAATTTTCCTTTTTTCTTTTACTTAGGTTAAAGCTAACTTGTCTACTTTATCTTTATACTCCTTAACATCATCACCTCGATTATACTTAACAATACAAGGATTCTCAATAATTTTTCTAATCAAAGTAATAGCCAAGGCATCTTCTTTTAGATTGACTTTAGTAGTACTGGGCAATTTCCCTGAACTCTATTAGACACATATTTGCTAATTGCCCTATTTAAGCCTCCAAGTTATAAATTAAAACTTATTAACTTAAGGCAACTTGATCAACCTTTTCATTTAGCTTCTTTAACATGGCATCTTAGTTATTCATCCTCTCCTCCATTTTGGACACATATTGCATAAACATGCCTTCCAGTTGTACCTTTTTTTCTAGAGGTTGAGGCAACTAACCTTAAAAGAGTAATCTTTGTTGGAATCTTAGTGATGCATTAAGCCTATTGCCTTGTTTCATCCAAGTAAATTTAGATGCTTATGTCATCTCAAATTATAAGTATTGGAATATAAATCATTTCTTTGTTGCTTTTCCCCATAGGCCCTCATATAGTCAACGTCTTTCATACCAAAATTAAAGGAATCGTCATACATGCAAGTGGCTATGGTATGGCAAGGCATCCCATAATACGAACATTGTTCTCTCTGTATAGTCTCTCAATTTACCAAAAATTTTACTTGGCTTACTAAATCAGTAACCTAAAATGCCATATCATTTTGGGCTAACAACTTATATAGGCTTCCGCTCTTCTTCCTCTCATAGCCTTTTATTGAGAATTAGCACCCAACATCTCATAAATGTCATAAACCTCATTAGTGGTCATCACCTATATAACCACCTACTGTGGTATCAACTAAGGTCTGTGAAGTTGCATCCAATCCATCATAGAAAAATTACATCTACAACATTCTGGGAAATTGATGATCGGAACATTATACTAACAGCATTTTGAATCTATCTCACGCTTCATGAAAAAACTCTTCATTAAGTTGAGAGAACGAGAAAATCTTGCTTCTAAGGTCTATAATCTTTTAAAGCAAGTAGTACTTTATCATGAACTTGTCATAGACTTGGTTCTAAGTAGTGAGTGATCCTTCAGGTAAATTAATCAACCATGTTTTTGCCTTATCCTTAAGAGTTTAAGGGAAACATTGTATTTGTAACTCATCCTCGTAACAACCTTGCAAAAAGAAGGTTTGAACTATACTATGGAACCCTCTAATGAATGTGAGATAATCTTCACTTAATAACCTATCAAAAGCTAACAACATATTAAAGTGAATATTTTTCAACTCATAGTTGTATGCTACTATACTAAGCTTAATACAAGAAAAAGAAGCATCAATCATAGGTCATTATATGTCTTTCATATTAAGTTAAACCTAGAGATATGCTCCTTAACCAATATTGTTGGCACGATAAATTGCTTGCTTATTATTCCCTCATTGATTCTCCACCATCTCTACTCCTTTTTGTACTTAATTATGACGGTAAGCCCTTTGAATTTCAAGATTCAAAGGAAGTAATTCAACACTCTTAGATTTTCTTAAAAACATATAATACTTGCAAATAAAAATAACAATAAAAGGTAAAAGTTAAGTTAATAATTGAAAATTGAATAAAGAAAATGAAAAAGATAGGCATAAATACAATCAAGAGGTTATACAAACAAGCAAAATCAAACCTCATAAAAGAAAGAAGAACAAAACAATTAACCTTCAAGCAAACAAATAAAAGCAATAAAAGACACAAATCACAATTAATGTCACTAGTCTAACAAAGACACAAAAAAACTTGATTAGGTCTACTTGCAAGTGCCTAAGGTTGATCATAGTAATAAAATTCAATAAATATTTCAGATGTTGTACCCACAAAGAACAAAAAATTAATTGTAATTTATACTACCATAAAATTAAATAAATTTGCTTAAAAAACATGATTTTGCTAAAAATAACGAAATTAAATTAATCGTTCGACTAACAATATAAAAGAATTTGAGATTTTGTTTCAATCAAGTTGGGTATTAGGACTTCAGAGTTTCACCTAATAAAGGCGAATCGCATTAATTCGTATGGGTTCACAATTTGAATGTTAATTCTTCTCTAATAACAAGTATTTTTTGTCAAGTAACACCCATCATACCTAATCTCTATATGATTCTCCATCAAGTTCACATAAAACTAGATTAGATTCATAAATTCAAGGAACTATTGTCTATCTCAAAGTTTGTAAGTTCATCTATTTAGTGCATGGTTATATCTCATTTATCAATCTCAATACAACCTGAAAATCTACTTTTATGGTAATCAAGTATAAAAGTATCAATAAACCTCAAAATGGACAAATTAAATCACAACTCTAATTAAATTATTCAATTAATTCAAAGAATATATATAATCCATAAAAGTCTAAGCAAACTAACTCCAAAATAGACTACATACCTTCACCCTAACTTAAGATTCTATCGATGCATACTAAAAATCACAAATAAACAAGTATTTAACATCTCTAAAGTCATAATAAAAGAAAAGGAAAAGATTAAAAAAAAAATCCTATATTAACTAACATCATGTCTTTAATCATCCTTTTATAACCATCGCCTTTCCTTTTTTTATCTCAAGAGTCTCTTTTTCTTTTCCTTACCTTTAGGTCATTTATCCTTATAGTATTTATAAACCTCCCTTAAGATGATCAAACTACTTTAAGAACGTTCCAAAAAAATCGTGTAGCACTTTAAACAAATGCAGCTAACTGGTGTCAATTCAATCAAGTTTCCAACGTTGCATGTCCAGTATCCAACCGGTTCACCAATTGGCTCATAGGCCAATGTCTGTTATCCTTCTCGCCGCAAATCAGACCTCTAGCCAATTCTACAACCAATCCATGCCTTCTCTTCTTTTTCAGACTTCACAATAGGTACAATTAAAGTAAAACTTATAAAAATCAATTATAATAGTGCAATATCAAACTTACAAATTTAATATAAATTTGTGTAATACCTATCAATTAGTTAATTAAACAATTTTTAAGATTTCAATGACTTGAAGACACAATTGTGTGTAAGGGCAACATATTTTATTTTTTGTAACTTATGTTCCGTTTCATATTTTTAATGTGGGGGCATTTACCCCCGTATCTCATCATGATCCTGCGTCCTTGCCGCTTATAGTCATAACTACGAAGGAATCAAGTGCACATTTCAAATTCATTATTTCTTGGGCGATTATAAGCTCAGAGTACATGTGTGCAACCTACGAAGGACAATTCTATGGGAGAACACGACAAGAGAAATTGTCAATGGTTTGTTACTCTTGATTAGACCTCATTCACAAATATCTTCATTTAGGGAGGCAAATTAAATTTTAAATGATATCCTTTTAGCAACAAAGTCGTACAACATGTAGACAGCATAAAGAAATGAATTACTACTCATATATATGTATAAAAAGAGTGTTATGGATTCGTTGTGACCAAATTAACCCTACAAAGGAAAAGCAGGAGCATGTAATAGTGCACAAATTATTAGTTCCAGTATCAACTGGCTGGTGATGTTCCTTGACCACATCTCCCATGCCTGATCAATTATCATTAATTTCCCTTCTTAAGTGGTGGCAGATTGGGCAATTGTCATACTTGAAGTCTTGCACCATAAGTCAACGAGAAAAAGATAACTTTTTTATCTGTGCATGTAATGTTGCCTATTAGTACATATGGTCGACACATGAGCAAAGGAATACTCCAAGATACACTCTCAAAAGTTGAGCTGGGTAGTCCAAAATCAAATGGAATATTAATGATAATTTCCCCATTCGAGGGATGTGAAGGATGGATTAGACGAGGAAACAATTATATCAAACCAATTCCTTAATCAAGTAATACTAATCACAGTCACTGAAGTGCTTCGCCATAAGTACTTAACGTGGCACACAAGTCCCCGTGCCCAAAAATACAGAAACAAATTTTGTTTTACATCAGTCCAAGCAAATCTGGCTTGGATTCTTGTTCCTGGAGGATAGATCCCACTCGATGAAACTTTAGATCGCTATTCCCCATTAAGTAGAGTGCACTTAGTGCATGTCATTATTTCTCTCCATGTGCTTAGCAATTTGGTGGTGTGACGCATAAAGCACGAGCACATCAATTGGACCCTATGTTTACCAACCCGACCCATGTTTTATTTCACTAACCATGGTGCACCATCTAATTTTTCCATCTAAAAATTATCTCCAATTAATCTCACCATGCTTATGTGCCCTCCACTGGAACCTTGGATTATATAAAGCTACAAGACATCCCAAAGGGA
>JAHOYR010000002.1:6750152-6786368 GCA_023213295.1 Bruguiera hainesii | reverse complement strand
AAAAAAAAAAAAAAAGAAATAGTGTCTTGTTGAGTCCAACCTCATTCATTAGTATTGCGAATTTGGGCCTTGTTCTTTTTTTCCCTTTTGCTTTATAATAGAATTTCATAATTTTTTTTATTATTTTTCACTTGTTATTTTTGTTATATTATCTCATATATTTATTTTATATGAAAGTTCAAAAAAATCTTGAGCATTTGTATTAAATTTTGAATTTGAATAACTATAATATTTGTTATACGGTATAATAGATATTTTCTTTAATTATTTATTTATTTAATTATATATATATAGATAAATTTGTCCCTGAATTAGTTTCTTAGATCTTGCATATATTTTTTATTAATTCTACCACATATTATTTTAATATCTTAAATCATGTACATTAATGATTAACGTACCCTAATGAGTCATGAACCCCCAAACTCGATGTCATAACAGTTCACATAACTTTATATAGATGATGTGTCATTATTCAATCTCTTCTTGGTTGTTAATGGTTATTAATTAGCTTAATCTGCCTAAAGAACAATTGCATAACTTAAAATTATATATAGTGGGAGATTTATCATCTTCACGAAAAGTAACAAGAAGTTTAGTTGAGAGACAAGCTACTGAAAATAAACAAAATAAATAACTAAACCAAGAAAGACCCATAAAAAAAAAAAAAAAGTGAAAGCTAACATGTATCTATAAATACATACAAACACACTTTAAACGTATACCTACATAAAAAGGATCTTTCATAATTTTTTTTTCCTTCATATTTATTGTAATTATCAATTGTTAGTAAATACAAAAACATTTTTCAAATCTTAATAAAAAAATCCTTAAAATATAAATTCTTAAATACAATTAAGTTTTGGAAAAAAGATAAAAGATTTATTCATCAAATAGTATCATTTTATATATAAATCATATTTTTTTTATATATTGGTGAAAAATTTTTTGGTTGGCATCTAAACACTTGCAATAGAGAGAAAGACTAGAGGTGCTAAATTAAAACTCAACATCAACACTTTAATACCTAAATCAATAAAAGTCAAGAGAGACACAATAAAAGTTTAGTATAAAGAAGGATTACTTTAAAGTAGTTGAAGTTTGGAATATTTATAAGATTCTTAGAGGGTTTCCATTGTCTAATAAAAAAGATAAGAGTCAAATTAGCATGCTAGTTAGGTACTCTTAGTGGGTAGTATTAATTTATTCTCTAACACATCTTTGTTGTAATTGGGAAACTTTGAATCAAGTTTGTGTTGTAGCCATTAGAGGCATTTATACTATGTATAAGTGTGAGCATCTCTTATAAAGAGATGTAGCATTATGATTGTTTAAGGGAGGTGGAGATAAAGCCAAGTTAGACTTCATCAACTTCCAAGTTATGACATATGAGTTCTTGTGTCTTGTTAGCTTATTGGGTTTTAGGAAAGTTAGTCCATATAAAGTTACAAGGTATAGGTTGGAAGTTCCTAAACCCCAGAGTGATAACGTTCTTATCATTTGTCTTCTTTAAAGTTCTTGCTTTATTTAGTAGTCATAACTATATACTTATCTTATATTCGCCACTAGTTCAAAAAACTTTAAATAACTTGTTCTTTTACTTATGCTAGTCCATTTTTGGTTCTTATACTCTTTAATGCTTTTAGTCAACATCTCTTTAGTTGGCAGTCATCCCCAAGAATTCCTCTATTTATAAGGTTAAGGTGTTGTTTAATCTCATATATTTCAAAAAACTTTTTCTTTCAAGAATTCTTCTTTTTTTTTTTAACTTTTATTAGACCTTATCTCCCTTACTTGTCCACTTTCTCTTCCTTTCTTTGCAATATTTGTATGATGGTCAAAACTCAACCATTAAAGGAGGCATAAAAAGGGTAATGATTGGAATGGTTTCCTATTAGAAGTCATTTACCTCTTAAACTTACTTTGCCCTATGTCTTATTGGGTTATTGAATAGAGAAGGTGGCTCTTTAGGTTCGTTATAACTCATATTATGATCACTTATATTAGGTTAATAAGGTGGGGTCAAAATCCTCGTCACTCATAAAAATGAATGAGCTTATTTACCACCTCAAGATTATCTAACCATTTAGATGAAGCAACTGGACATAGGGTTAACATTACCTATTCCAATGATTTTACAATAATACCTTTAGTTTTTCAAGGTTGCAACAAGGCAACTTGTTCCTAATGGCTAGCAAACTTTCATATCATGGCATTCCTCTTAACTAGAATATTCTTATCTATTTGCATGAATTTAAGGTTGTTAGAGGTGAAGGCAATATCAAGTTATTTAATGTCCATCGTCATGCTTTTGTTAAAGTAAGATTAGGAGATTCTATGAGTAAGCTTGAACATTGGACAAAACTTATTATTCAACATTAATGTAGTATTATTTATTACTTAGCTTAAAACCCAATGACTCAACTTAGTAATCATGTCTTACCTTTTATAGTAATGATAAAGTTATTGTGGAAAGGTTTTAGCAATTGGATATCTGCAAAACATTTATAAAAATTACAGAAGAGGAGATTCCAAATTGGCCTTTTTGAAATGCTATTGTCAAGGTTAGATTACAATCGAGTTTTTAAGTTCATAAAAAGTCATCAAAGAGGCTTAAGGTGCTTAAGATTGAGCCTTGGTTCTTTAAGAGAATACCAAATTAGAAGATAAGAACTTTAAGGTATGAGTTAATATCAAATCATGTCTTTTGTTGTAACAAGCTCTAATAAGGTAATTGGAGAGGGCATGACAATTTTGGTGAGGAAAAGGAAGAGGCCTGCTTTAAATTTTGAGGGTTCTTCTTAAAGGAAAAAAAAAATAAATCAAACTCATATTTGACCAAGAAGGAAAAAAGGCTTAGAGATTGATTCCTTAAGAGGCTATAATAAAAAGATTTTCAAAAGATTTGTGAAAAGATAGAGAATGATTGGGAAGAGTTGAGGAAACATGTTGATTATTAAAAAAGTAAGACCTTAGATACAAAAGCTAATTTTACCTTAAAGGAGATTATCTACAAACTTGGTAGGGATCTTCAATTAGGAGAGTGAAGGGACATAAAAATGATCTACTTATTATGCATGAACGCAAGTTAGCACCTCAAAAGAGCATAAAAGAGAAGGTAGATCGTTAAGCTAAAGACCTTTTCATGAAAGACATTTCTTAAATCTGTGGAGAGCTCTCTGACCCACTAAAGGAGAGGGACTTCAAGGTATGTTCCAACTTCGACTTTAAACCATTCTAATATCTCATTTTATCCTTCTTATAAAAGATCATGGTAAAGGCTCCCTAATTAATGTCTCATCTAATCACTAAAATGAAAATTTGCCATATGATCTTACTTTTAAAGGATCATCCCCTTATATTTTAAATGTAAATAAAGACCTTTCAAAGAGCTAATAATAAAGAATTAAGGTAGATAATTTTTTTTTTTAATTTTTTGTAAACTTTCAAACGTTTATGTCTTAGGTATACTAATTTTTTACACTAACAAAACTTTTGGTAATTTTTGAATATTTCAATGGTCAACATCCTACCTTATTATTTTGTCTATACTGTGGATTTTTTTCATTATTTTACCAAGTGTTTTTTGGTTCTTATTTCAGGCACCTTTTGGTCTTTTTAAAGCATTGCACCTCTTTTGGGCATATGTCTCATAACTATTAGAGTTTGTTATTATCAAGCCCTTATAGGCATTTCATTTCTAAAAAGGAGGTATTTCTCCTTTCCTTTTTTCATTCAAGATTTCTAAGCGTTTCTACACAATATTGATTTTTTCCTTTCTTTCATGCTTATGTTTTCTCCAAAACTTCCTTATTCAATCACTTTATCAAACATCATGTAAGTATAAGAAATTCACATTTGTCTATCTCTAATCACCATAATCAAGTTATAACTTGGTATTTTACAAGTCATGCTAGAAAGATTTGCCCTTATGTCAAGGATCCACATTATTTTCATAATTTTACAAGCTACGACGTTACTTTTGAGGCACTATAAGACTAGTTAAATAACAATTTTAAAAAGAAACCACCATATTCTTCAAGGATGCAAATTAGTAACTTTTATACAAAACAAGAAAGTTTGTTACTTGTCTTTCAATAACTATACCTTTTTCTTGAAGCAATTCATGGTTGGGTTATTTTTTCCCATACATTATGTTATCTAAGAGTTTCTTCTTTTAATTAAACTAGCTCTATGTCATTTGATTTCTAACTCTTGACATCTTTGCACATGCTTATCAGCCTTAGGCTCTAGTTGTCATGTAAAGGTGATGTTAATTAACCTTTATGGGATAGCTAACATCACACATTAAGTTATCAAAGGTTTTCAACACTTTATTTACAAAGGAAGTATCAATCATTTCATAAGATAACTTCCTAAGATTGAGAATAAAGAGAGGTTTTTATTGGCCTATTTTCTAGATTCTAACTATTATTATCACTAGTATAACATTAAGACTAAGAGTATGTGTACTCCTATTTTATGAGGAAAAAAATGAGGTAGCTTAAATAAGACTTCTTGATCTGATGTGGTTTCTTAAAACCTTGCATGATAATTTTGAGGAAACTTTAGTGACTTTAAACCTTTAAAAGAGCCAAATCGAGTGAAACATCATTTATGACAAAAAAGTGTGTATTCCTCATGAGCCTATAAATATCCAAGGCCTATTTAGTAATAGGGGTATGGCTTTTTCTAGTATCCTAACTATGTGGCTAACATCATCTAACTAGACATATTATGACTCTAGTTTCTAAGAAGGACAAATAAGCCCTAGTTAGGACATTCCCCATCTTGAATCTTATAAAGACAATAGATATTGATAAAAAATCACAAAAAATTATGATATAAGTTACTGATAGATTCACTCATAATGGAAGTAAAAAATAAGTTTTAATGGAAGTTCATATTATTTTGACCCCTAAACATATACATGTTGATGAAAACTTTACCTTGTCAATTAAGAAAGGTGAGCAACAATTAGTTGTCATTAATGAGCAACCTTTGTAGGTACAAACTAGGTTCCTACCCTTGAGGGAGTTCTTCCAATCTTAAATCATCAAGATAATAAGAACTTTTTCAAGTTATAAGGGAGGGGAAGTTATCTATAGGGGAGGAAGGCCTAAACAAAAGGTTGTTAAAGATTATATTGTCTCCTATTTCAAGGAAGCATAAGCAGAACACTTTTATATCCTCTAATTCGAAGGAATTTTTTCCTGATTATTATATTGGTGATGAGGAGTTACTTCCTATGGACTAAACTTCATCTTACATCCCTTATGAAAAAGGAAGTTTACATGTTATTGTGTTAGATCTCAAGGGTTTCATTAGTTGATTGAAACATTGGGACACCACTTTAGATAAGCTAGACAAATTGCAAAGATAGAGATATGATGCTTTCTCTAAGCTATTCTAAGGTTATTGTCATGTAACTTACAAAAGAGCTAAAAAGAGTATAGTAAAAAGTTTGTTGTCATGTAACTTACAAAGGAGTTAAAAAAGGCGTAGCAAAAAGTTAAAGTGGAGAAGAAGAAATTAGTGGACTTGTCCTCTTAGATACTTACCTCATACACTAAAATTAGGAATTTGGGAAAGAAACTAAAAAAAAAAACTCCATTGTTGCAATTAGAGAATGATTCCTTCAAAATTAAGAACAGTGCCAAAGATGAGCTAGCCCAACTTAGATTAGATCTAAGAATGCTAAAATGAAAGAAAAGGAATTGGTGCAGAATCTAAGTTAGGTGTGGCATTTCTATATCTCTCTCAAGAATATAAACAAAAGAGTTGGAATTTATTTTAATCACTAGTATTGCTAGTGTTGCAAGGATGTGTAAAAAAAAGTTTGATAATGTCAAGAAGGTTGATTTAGTGCTTCTTTACCCTACATTACCTTGGTCAATAGTGACAAAGACATATTCTTGCTTTAATTAAAAAAGTGTTATGGCAACTTCCAACCCATCACTTCTTGATCAATAAGAGAATGAGACTCATCCAACTTAGATTATAACATGTAGACTTACTTTTTCTTTTGTAATTTATATTTTTATTTTTTATTCAAACGTTCATTTATCTATCTTTTGTAATGTGTACACCTTGAATAAAGGAATTATGTTTCAATAAGTTTAGTGTTTCAACTTCTTTCCTTTGAATTTGCATACCAATTGTTCTCTCACATCATTTTTTATTAACACACTAAGAACTAATGTTATTTTTAAATACAAAAGACATTCACACTATTTCATGCTCTTCTAAATATGAGTCATCTCTTGTAAGGCATGACTAGTTGGTCAATACTTATTAAATATGGTGGATTTAGGTATTGTTTTTAATCTTATCTTATAGTTTTTCTTTTTTTTATTATTTTTCAAATATTACTTTCTCTATTCTTGTCCTCTTTATAAAAACAAAGGATTTCTTTGCAATATTGCCTTGTACTAAATTTTTCTTCAAGAACAATTACCATGTTTTTTCAATGATTATTATTTTCATAATCATCCACAAGGTAGTCCACCCATATCTTTTCCTCATAATTATTCTCATTCATATATTCCAAATAAGAAATCTAGGAACAATTATAGGCAAGAAATGCATTGGTTATGTTTACATACATCTACCAAATAATTATAGTGACAAGTAAATAGGTTGAGGAGTTATATCGTATTTAATGTAGCCTATTACTAGTGAAAGATGTTTTATTCAACCTGCTACTCACTATAGGAGGCATGATAAGAGGAGCTAATTGTATGGGTAAAAAACACTTGCACAAAACCAAGTTATTCTAAAGGTAAGCTTGTAAATTATGAAGACTTATAATTAGACTCTTAATTATAACCTTAAAAACTTTGGTGACTAGGAATGACTACACTTTATACTTTCCTTTTCAAAGTTAATAAAGTAAAATCTCTTATGTATCTATGGTTGGCATTTCTTTATATAGTTTTTCATTAAAACTATAATTTGTAAGTTGTCTTTAGGTAATTGTATCCATAATATATGTTCCCTTAGTTTTTATTAAAATTTTCCTTAACTAGAGTTTAACGACTCCTAAACTAAGGAACAATTGTTTTATGAGTTAGGCATCATTTCATAATTAAGAGATTGTCAACTTTTAGATGTCCCTTTTTAATCAGGGGCATCTTATATGCTTTGTTTTAAAATTAATAAGGTTTTTTGTTTTTTGCATCATTTATATGTTTGTCAAGCCAACTTTCTCTTAATAGCAAGTTTACCTTGATGCAACTCATATCCTTGCATTGCCTTTGCAAACATGCCAAAATTTTGTCTTTTTTAGAAGTGTTATGCAAAATCAAACAATAATCATATTCTGCCAACCTTATTTAGGTTGCATTTTACAAGGGGTGTTCCCTTAAAAATCTTAACTATAATTAAATTTGTTGCATGATCTCTAAATCAACATCACTCTTAACTCACTTTTTTAGACGATACTAAATAAGCTATTTAAATTTAAACATTATTAAGTCATTTAAGGCTTCTATCTTAGTGCTTTTAATATGTCTTTTTGGATAGATATTGCTTAGATGTCTTTTGCTTTTGTTGGTAGGATTTGCCTCTAAATTCTATGACTTCAAGAACTCTTTAGTAGTCCCTTAGGATGCAGAGAATTGAAAAGGGCTATTTTGAAGGACAAAGGGGGAAGGGGCAGTTGCTAGGCAAACCATTACTTAGACTTATTACTCTAACGACTCATTGGTAAGTCCCTTAAGATGTAAAACACCATCAAACATCCTTACAAATTTACATGTAAGAAAGCAAGTAATTAAGTACTCAACAATAAAGATCTTGCTGAATTGTTTCCCACCCAATGTAAGGGCAATTAAGTCCCAACTCCTTTTCTTTTATCCCATAAGCAAATTTAAAAGTTTAATAAACACGTAATGTATAAAATTGTACAGAGAAAATGATATCAAAGCAAGTGGCGTTTGTAATCCAATTGTACTGAGCACCACTTAAGTGTTGATTCCAATTCATCAAACTGTTCCCCCATGAACTATGAACATAGACATGAATACATCAACATAAACATGATATGATATGAACTTTAAGTCACACTAATTTTGAAAAAAGAAGAACATAAATGCATCTTAGACATAGTCATATACATGTATATAAACTCATATAAATCATTTAAAAATAACTAAAATCTTATATTAAATTTTAGAAAAGTAAATTTAGAATTATGCATTAATTTTAATAAAAAAATTAATATTAAAACAAATAGGTATTATGTCGTTCACAAATATTAATGGACAATATAAGCATTCACTTATAAGTAAGATAGAAATTTTTGGTTAAATTTTACTTTTCCTTGTCAAAATTACAGAAAATTTTAAAATGTATTTTTGACTTATTATAATTATGTCCTTGACATGTCCTAAATGTATCTTTGGCATGTTTTTTTTTTTTCAAAATTTTTTTAAATGTGTTTTTGACCTGTCATAATTATGTCCTTGACATGTCCTAAATGTATTTTTGGCATGTTATTCTTTTTTTCAAAATTTTTTTAATAGACCTCTTTTACCATGTTCAACATGTATTAAATAGGAGTTTGGTGCACAGTATAGAAAATTTGTTAATATCTCGATTTGAATTATAATATTTTATAACTCTCGACCATATATAAAATTAATAATTCAAATTGCTTTAAAATTTATTTTAAAATTAAATTTTGATAAATTCTTAATTTAAATTGTAAAATTAAAAAAAAATTTAATCTAATTTTATAATTTACATATCCTTTATAATAATTTTTGAATTTTTATTTTTTTTAACTAAAACATACTATAAATTTTGTCATACATTAGATTCTTACCTTTTACTCTTATTGTCATACTTGTTACTTATTGTCTTGTACATTATTTTGATGTTTGACAATGAAGAAGAGTCAATTTTCAAGTTTTCATAATTCATGCTCATTAATAATATAAAAAAATAAAGATATATGTTTATTTAAATTTGAATACTAAGTAAATAAATAACTAAATGTAAAAAAAATCTATAATTTATAAAATTTATTTTTTAATAACTATAAAAAATAGAGAAGTTATTTTTTATATAAGATAAAATTATTGTAATTTTTTTATTATTATTAAGTTGATATATATAAAATATTTAATTAAAAATTATATCTGTTAATATTAATTATTTTTTATTTTCTTATTTTTAGTAAAATTTTACAATTACACTATCCAATTCTTAACATAACAAATCAATTATAGTTGAAACCCCAATTTTAACAACTTTTATGGCATATCCGTATAATTAATCGTATTCGTGCATCCCTGACTGTTCCTCTTTTAAGAGTGTGTGGTGGGCCAAGAATGCTATAAAATTAAAAAAAAAAAGAAAAAGAAAAAAAAAAGTCAGTTTGAACCCTTGTCAGCCATTCTGATACGCATCAACAATTGATCTGTCGCATTGGCAACTTCAGCAATTTCGCTGCTAGGCGGTTGTAACTTTTTGTTAGACTAAAAATAACAAAAAATGTTTTGAAACGTGAATAATTAAAGCCTATTCAAGGGTTATAAAAGACAAAGTGAGTTTATTTTATCTAAAGACGAAATTATCCTAATTTCTCATCTAATTTTGTCAAAAATAATGTAAAGCTTTCGGCTTTGTTACTTTTCCAGGAAGCACAAACCTGTATTTTATGTAAAGACTAAACTTGTATTTGATAAAAGCTTTTTGCAGTTCCGTTTGTATAGTTGGTCTTCGCCGGCCACTCAGCCGGGTAGTTTATTCCCAGACTCTACTTTTAAGTATATATAATAATACACTCGCATAAATAAAAATAAGTATATCTAGTACATTTATTGTACTATTTGGAAAAATTCAAAAAACAAGTGTCTGGTCCTTTTTACAGGGTTCTAAACTCATCCTTTTTTCCAAGTTACATTGTTGGTAGAACCAGTTTTGGAGACTCCTATAAAAGCTCCCCCCACTAACGAAGGTGAAAAATTGTTCCAGAAAGCAAATACATGAGAGGAGAAAGAGAACTTCCAAGTTCCGATCATGGGATTCCTAGAAAACATTAAAAAAAAAAAAAAGGAAACAACACAGAAGGCCCATTGGGTTTATTGATATGGCCACTGTGGTGGATCATTTCTTGTCCTGTGCGAGCCCACGTCCTAATCTGCAAGACTAAGCGCATGTTAAGGACAGACGTCAGGCTGTCCGGAAGCAGCCCAGCAAGTTCCACGAATTGGGGCATTTGTTCAACTCGCAGCCTACCCTGAACTCCTCAAAGGCACGTTGAGCATCCAACAAAGATCATAATTTGAAAGAGAATTATTTAATATACGATCCGTGATCAATCACCTACAAGTACATCTTACATTACGTTATAATCTGGTCTGTAAATGCATTGAATGTCATAATTCGATTAATTGTAATAACTTCTTGGTGAGATTCATTGTTAAGAATACTTTCTCCCCAAAATGAGGTCTATTGGAGTGTGTAGAATATGAGAATCATCTGTATCTAAGATATAACTTGTTCCTATTTACTAAATTTATCAATATTCTCGTCAAAAATTAAGACTCTTCTGCCTATCATATGTGACATTCTCATTAACCGAATTTATCAATATCTTCATCGAGAAATTCTCCTGTCTATTTTCGTGTAAAATACTTAATGAGAAATATCAGAGAAAATACCATAGTTAAATCGTTTCTAGTACTAACTATCATGAAATTATTACTTTTTTTCTAAAAAATAATATATTGGGATGTATAATACTCACGTTTATATGATTCAAAATTTTCCTCTTTTTATTTAATATAAAACGTGAGAATCAAATTGTATCTAATTCGTATATATTTAAAATATAACTCATCCATGACATATAACCCATTTTTCACATAATTCATATAAATAAAATATTTATTCTAAAATAAGCATGAACTAACCAACTTAATATTAATTCTTTTTTTTTTTTTGGCCAAAAACTTAATAGTAATTCAATACAAAGGTTGAATTTGCACATTGTGCGAAGTTTTGATGGTAGTTCGGGCTTTTTCTTTCAATCCTTACAATAAGAAGAAATGGTCGCCCACTGGGATAGATGGGCAGGCCGAAGGCCGATCTGCCATTGGTGGCCACTGGCCATTAGACCCACTCACAACCCAAAGACAATCAAAGCTCATCCTCCTCCCTCCTCCCCATGCATTAAGAAACATTTAACAGTTAAAAATTAAAACTTTTAATTTTAATTCTTAAAAAATATATATATATAATTTAAAAAAAATAAATCAAATTCTTCCTCCTCCTCGAAAAGGAAGACTGTCGTCGCTGAAAATCTCTACAAGGGGCAATGGCGGAGCTGCCAGTTTTTTCACCATAGAGTGTATACGCACTTCTTCTTGAATTATATTAGAAAAAACAATGGCTATGATAGTGGCTTTGCAACCTGCCCAGCCGCCACCTTCTTTCTCTTCCCGTACTTCTTCTCCATCCGCTTCTCTACAAACCCACATCCTTTTCTTCCACCACCGGCGATACTTTCCTTCTTCTTTGAAGGAGGGACTGAAAACAAGACTGGGCAATCTTTGTCTCCAATGCCACAGCCTCCGTGACCGTAACAGCAGCAGTATCCGAAGTAGGAGGAGGAACAAAACTGGCTTCTCTGTTGGTAGGGATGATATGGAACAACTGAGTGTTCAAAAACCGGAACAAGAAAACGAAGAAAATGAAGAAGATGGTGATGATGAAGGAGAGTTGCGGCCGACCCCTCAAGACCTCCAATTCGTTCGAGAAATTAAAAGGGTCTGTGTTTTTGGGGGTCTCACTCTCTTTTACAACTACCAATAATAGTGGCAAAAAGCTTGGTTTTTTATTTCTTTTCCTTAACAAATTAGCAATACATCTATGCGTGTGTTTCTAATTAGGTGCTGGAGCTTCTCCGGAAAAACAGAGACATGCTTTTCAATGAGGTAATTTCTCTTCTTCTAGTGTTTACTCCCGTTGTTGTTCCGTTCTATGCCTTCTGCGCTATGCCTCTGTCGGTGGGCTGCTGCAATTGCCTATTCAATGTTGTTATTCAATGTCCAACTTTTCATTCTATTTATAGATCAAATTGACAATAATGATTGAGGATCCGAGAGAGGTTGAGCGTAAGAGACTCCTTGGCATTGAAGATCCTGATGCCCCAACTAGAGATGACTTGGTTGAAGCTCTAGAGCAAGTAAATCTTTCCCAGTACAATACATTGATGTCTTATACAAACCCTTAGTTGATTGTACTGCTACATGGCCAGACTATTATTGGTTGCTGCTTATTCTACAGTGGAGGAAATTATATAACTCTGTTTCTAGTCATTAAGAATATCTTTGAGATTAATGTCTTCTAGTGTTTTGAGGCATATCTTTTTTATAGTTTGCCCCTTAATTGACATGCATGGATTTGGCTTAGGAATATATGTTGCCCTGCTCATAAACAAAACCATGATAATGCCACATCCTGTGGATACTTCACTGGAACCAGATTGAAGTTCTCTGCTGTGTTTACCATCACTAACATGCAATTACTCTCTACAATGTCAATTACACTGCCACTTTTCTTAATTCCTAGGATCTAATCTAATTATGGGTAACAAGGCTGCAAAAAGGAGGAAAAAAACAGCACTGATAATTGCCATGGAAAAATCTATGCTTAGCAAATCCAAAAAACTTTAAAAAGAACCATGAAATCTTATGGATCCCTTCTCAATGCTTGAAGGGCTTTTCTACTTATTTCACAAATCCTGACCCTTATAGTGAAGAAGTTTGAGCTTGAGTTAGTAATTGAACCATAGGTACCATTCTCACTTGTATGCTTTTTAAGTACAAAGTGCAGGCTGATTTATTGGTGCATCAATCATTATCTCTTAGCTTGTGAACTTGTGTATTAGCATGTCAAGTACATAAGTTATCCACACATGCTCCCTGATTTTATAATAGCTTACACTTTCTTTGCATTCATTTTCTTATTTATTTCACATGTTCTGCAGGCATTTGGTACCCACATAACAAGAATTAGTTGCTTTCTTTTTTATATTAAAAGATCCAAAAAGTTTATCAAACAGAAAGGCTTTTTTTTATTTTTTATAATTTTCATTCATTTTCTTTTTTCTGATTTATACTAGGTAAATGAAGGTAAAATCCCAAAAAATCGCATTGCACTTCGAATGCTAGCTGAGGAGATGATAAATTGGCCAAACTTAGAGGTAATCATGTGAACTGAACATTTGATAGTTCCTTATGCATGAGATGCATTTATTTAGTACATATTTAGTTAATGAAAGTTTTTCTTTTGTATTCTTTAGAGTTATTGATAACATGCTTTTCATGAGTGAGGTTAAGGTCGAGGTATCATTCCAATAAGGCCTTTACTTGGAAACAATTGATATGATGATTTCAGTTATTTATTCTTGTCTCATTCTGCATCTTCTTTTTTCAACTCCTGATGTAGCAAATAAGGCAATTTCGCTTCAACATTAGCAAGAAAATATTGGTAGATCTGAGGATGGCTGAAAGTAGCTAAGATTATATGTATAGGTCAAATGTGGATTCCTTTGGCACTTGCTTCGGGAACTCTCACTTGAGGCAAATTAACAAGTACAAAAGGGTCTCAGACAAGCTTTTGCAATTTTATTCTCTGTAGTTTTGATGGCACAAAATTGAAGGCATTATATTTGTAATTGACCACTGAAATGTCATTCATGAGGGGAAAAACAAGTTTCAAAGAAATTCTCTTTAATTTCATGTGGTGTCCAGTGTATCATGTTTCCTTAATCTGTGAATATTGATTTCTTTGGATCAGTATGTGTAGTTGTCAAATCATGCTTGGAAATACTTCATAACCCAAGGTTCACATCCACATTTCATAGTAAAGCTTAATGGCAATAAATTGCTGTCATATTGCAGTTTGATGGTACAACACAGCTATAGTCAAAGGCCATCTAGTGTCTCTGAGAGAATAAACGTTGTAGAAGATTTAACATATCACCTGTCGACTCAGTTGGATATGTTTAATTGTCACACATTCCATGATTAAATGTGACTTGCGTGAGTGGCGTAATTTAATCTCAAGTTGAAGTCTAGAGCTAATCTGCAAGCATTTATATCCGTAAATCAATGTTTTTTGTTAATCTGAAGTGGATCATTCATCATGAAAGTTTTTCATTCTAAGCTCTCTAACTTATTTCTATCTTCTTGCCACATGATACCTCGAACTTGAACCCATATTTCTGTTGATTCCTTTCTGGATTTCATTCATGCATGTTATGTTTATTGAGTAGGTTGAATCACCAACGAAAAAACCAAGCAAGTCCTTATATGCAAAAGCTACCAACACCGGTGTAGATCCTCGAGAGGCTGCTAAAAGATTGGAAATTGACTGGGATTCAGCTGCAGAGATTGAAGAGGCTAACACTAGTGACAACAAAGATGTGCCTCCAGTTGTGGTTTGTTCTCCTTTCTAGTTCTTTCTGTGTAAATCTCATATGTTAGCCTAGATATTTGTTAGACTGTTAGTTCTAAACAACAGTTCGCTGGATGCCATGTGTTCACCATTGATCCTTTACTTTTGGCTTATTCTACTCTTCTACTGCAATCATGGTTCATATGGCTCCCAAGTTCTCTTAACTTTCAAAGATTTGAATACACAGCTGGGCATATCTTTGAATGACATATTAATGTTAATCTATTTTCTGAATTCAAGAATCTTTTGTAAAACTAAAAAAGCATTGCATTGTACAAGATTCTCATATTGGGGGCTCTGCAGTAGTGTTAAACATTCACGAACCTGTGAACTTTAAGAGGTCATAACGTAGCAACTTTACCGTTACACCAAGGCTCAACCTTCAACACACTTTTCTGAGTTCAGTGCTACCAAAATCAATTTTAGTAATGGGGAAAGGTGGGGAAGAGATCAGAATACAGTGACAAATAGTTATTGGAACAGTGGCTGACTGATGACTAAACATTATTTTTGGAAAAACTTGCGAGTTAACCACTGTATTTATTCAATCAAGCACACACGACATGGATAGATCTAGGTTTTTGTTTGCACCCCACAGAATGGAATTTGAGATGCATAATACTGCCAGGCTCAAATGAATGGTGAAGAATTGTCAAGTTTGAGGTCATAACAAAGAAAGCTCACTCTCTTGCAGGGTTATGGAGCACTGTACTTGGTCACAGCCTTTCCACTTATCATTGGTATTGCGGTTGTATTAATCTTATTTTATAACTCTCTTCAGTAGTATTATTATTGGTCATGCCTTTCACGTACGCATATTATATACCTTCAGGGAATTTATGATCCATCTTGGCTGGTCTTATTCCTCTAGAAATGGAATGTAAAGTGAAATTGTTCATGAATCCAACTGTTGCAACAATCAGGTGTGCAATGGTCAATGGTTCCAATTAGTAACTGCTGAATACGCTGTACTATTCCCGATAACAAATGTTAAATCTAGTATAACTACTAGCACTTGTGCAAAACGTTTTTCACAAAAAAACTAAAAAGTTGTGGGAAGGTTTTCATTGCGGTGACGGCAGCAGCGGCGTCGGCAATAGAAAGGTGGCCTCGCCCTCCTGGAAAATTCCAGGATATATACACGCTTCTAGAATGGAATGTCCACGTTTGTTCTCTTACACGGTCTTGGACTGGACGCTAAGTTGCTCGCTGTCTTCTATGCGGCACATTTTGTATCGTCACATCGAACGGGCGGTGATGCTCCCAAATGGAAATCGTGCGACGGGGTAAACTCCCAAATGGCAAGCACGATAGGAGTAACACTGAGTCTCCTTATATATATATATATATATATATATATATATATAAGGGAACTTGTTAAATTATGACTATAAGGGAACTTGTTAAATTATGAATTATACAGTATTAGCATGTAAATTTCTATTTTTCTATAAATCTCATATGCCATTCTTAAATTTGTACCTGAAATATTTAAGTAAGATTTATAGATTCTTAATAATTAGAATGTCAATTCGATGACAATTATTTGTTCATTTAACCAGGTGATCAATTGTTCAAACAATTATATAGTCAACCAACCCCTCAACTGCACTAAATCATTAAGGAACCTCCCTCCCCCCCCCCAAATGCACGTAAGCACTCCTCACAAATGTAGAAACAAAACTATCACCAGAAAATGTGTCATCTCGTTTGTGCATTTGCACAATATTATTTTCCGAGAAAAGAAAGTGAGGAGTTCTCTTGCGTGAGCCAAGGGGAAACAACTTACTATGAAAATTGAAAGGGGCGCTAAGACGGAAGAAATTTACGGAGATGCCGGGTCATAATAGAAGGTAACTGGCAAGATTGATGATGGAAGTCAAGAATTGAATCAAATGTAAATTGGTTGCAATCGCCAACAGTCAGGATGTGACGGTCTGATTACAATTTTTCCTCTTTAGAAATCGTTTATGGGTAAAATAAATCTCGTAACCTTTTTGTTTAGCCCACTACTTGCGCTTTTTCTTCTAGCTAATATTTTCGTTCAAACGAAATAATGAGACAAACGTTTAGAAAATCTTGATAGAAGTTTTAGTACTCCTAGCTTTATCCTTAATGGCATCCCCACAATTCAGCAAAGTCTACAGTACTCGATCCAATTCAAAATTAATTAGAAATAGAGGTCCAAAAAAATTAATAATAAAATTTAAAAATACAAGTTTTATGTGAATGAACAGCAAGAAAAAGGGTGGAAAAGAAAAGCTGGGAACGGAAATGGATACCCTTTTACACTGTTAACTTTATATTTGTGGGTCTCTTTCATCTCCAATAATTCTTTTTGTGTTTGTGCTTGCAACTTAACCCACCCCTTTCCTTCCCTAAATGATAGAACTCACATAAGCGCATAGCTTATATAACCTGTCTTAAACCAATACCAACAACAACTCGGATATCTGGCAGAATTTGGTAGAAAACAGAAGAAGGATGGATAATCACGCACTAAATGTTAAATAGCTATAGCAAAGCAATAACTACAGAAGTTGTATTTAATTAGTAAAAAAAATAAATAGCCAAAAAAAAAAACAGAGAGAGAGAGTCACTGGGGTTGGTTTCTTTCTTTATTAATAAGCAGATATAAAAAGAATGCAGATGAGGGACTTGCTTCTCTTCCACCCCAGCTTTACCCCAGCTTTAATCCCCTCCTCTGTCAAAACCTAGCCCAAATGGAAGCAAAGAACCTCAACAGTTAAATAATAATAAACAACAATGGAGATGCATCTAAGTTTCTGTTCCATGTGACCTCATGTGCCTTGTAATTATTTATTTTGACAATGCCCTCAAAATACAAAAGAAGCAGAGTTGTAGCCAGTAAGCATTGCCTGCCGTTTTTTTAAGGGTATCCCCGACTGGGACCTTTCCATAAATTTCGTTGGGGAACAAAACACCATAAGGATAATAATATTTTGATAACTAGCCCAGCTGTAAATAAATCCACATTATGGGCTTCTTCTTGTTCTTCTTTTGTTCTTTTTTTTTTTTTTTTTTTTGAAAAAAAAAATAATAGTTAGGTGATTGGAAAAGGTGAATTTTGTTACCGTTGTAAACTCAGCTCTTACATTTTTTTACTGGCTACCTAGCAGATCAATTGCAACATAATTTTGTTGGGGTCTATCTCTCTGATTCCATTTAGCATGTAACGCGACAACAAAAAGCTTTTACAGACAACTTATAAAAGGATTAAATGAACTCATCATCACTCCTGTTCGCATACGGCAAGAACTTCCAATTTTTCAGCAATTCATGTTCCAATGTGCGAAACCATCCCGAGTCCTGAATGACCTGGTGGCAACAATTCATTTCTTTCTCCAACATGCGCGTCATTTCCTAGAGGACATAGGTGGCGCCAGCTTGCCTCGTGCCATCCTGAGGTAGATCTCTTTCCTATGATTTTGGGCGAATCATCGTATTCTAATTGACTGAAAAAAAAAGAACGAAAAACAATTTGTGCCATTGGTTTGACTGTTGCAGATTCCAGTTTTCGTATGGAGTACGGAGCACAGTCACATCCTTAATTTTTCGATGTACCCAAAAAAAAGAAAAAAGAAAAAGTCAAAATACTCCCACTTGCCACAAGAAACTGTCCCTTTTATTTATTTATTTATTTATTTTAGTTAAATTGCAAAATGGGTACAACTTTTCTGAGGCTAAAGGATGAAAAAGGAAAAAAAGAAAACGGTTGAACTATTCATCAACTAGTTTTAAATGTGCAAAACTAAATGGTGGCCAGGAGAACCGGTACTTGAACTAATTGTTACTGTTGTGGCTAGGGGAATGGAATTAAGGGGGGGCTGTGAAGTTTTCTCTCTGATAGCTGGAGCATGGGCACAACACCACTGCAAAACTATCAGAAACTTAGCACACGGCAGCGAATATTACAGTTAGAGAGAACGGTAGTTAATGGGGGACTTCTGCAACCGCCCATTCGGTCATGAAAATGGAAGGGCAGAGGCCATAAATACAGCGAGTTACTCCTAGTGGTCTAACGTTATTGTTCCATCCAAAGGGGAAGCTTATTAATTTGGCCCGTTATTTTATTTATGTGCGATACACAAACACTTAAAGCAACGGGACCACCAACAGCATAGATTAAAATGGGATTATTCTGATATGATTTTTCTGCAGAAAATGCCTATCGTATCCGAGGAAATGGGGAATTGTCACACAGTTCTTGAACCATTGTTGAATTTTATTGGATCAACAGTTTCAAGCACATACATGACTAGTTCACGTAAGGTTTAAACTATTGCGTGCATGACCGCCTTTTGAATTTCATTGGACCGCTAGTTTAGACACATGTATTTTTAATTATTTTTCATATTCTTTTAAATGCCACAACATGGATTAAGCCAACATCGTGATTAATTGCACATGATAACAATAATAAAATGTTAATGTAAAATACAGTCGGTTACATAAATTTTCTTAGTAACTTAATTATGTTATTTTCAATTCTGACTAACTAAAGATTTCTAAGTTAAAATTCTTGTTGTCTCCTCCTCTTCTTCTTCTTCTTCTTCTTCTTCTTCTTCTTCTTCTTCTTCTTCTTGTTTTTTTTTTTTTAATCTTTATCTTTATCAACTGAACTTAAATCTACTTGAAATATAATTCTAATATTAATTACCCAACAGTTGTAGAAAGAAGCTCTCTTTTTGCTACTTGCAACACAAAAAATGATTCCAAATTCCAACAACGCGTCGAAAGTAGTCAATTAGGAGGAGGGCCTCTTCGTGTCGAAAGGAAAATAAAGGAGAGAACAGGTTGAGTTTATTCGTGCTCCATTGCGGAACTGGAACTCTACGCTATTTGAACCCCACATTTAGGATAACTTCACCTTTATTTTAAAAGTAGTCAATTACTTTTAGGTAAATAAAAATATTGAATTTGAAAGCAAAATCTGTCCGAAAACACACAACAGGGGGTCCTCTCTCTTTCCAATTATTGACCTTAAAACCAGAAATTGTAGCATAAAAACAGTCATCTAAATTATGATGACCACCCAAATTTTCAATCGATGAGGGATGATTAGTTGCTAGAGGATGGGACGTCTAAAGGGGCCAAAGGCCATTTCACCGACCTGCTCCTTTTGACTTGTCAAAAAGAAGACAAAAAGATGACAGCCTGTGCCTGATCCTAAAAATAATAACCCCATGTTTCTTTGCTCGACTTCTCTCCCAAAATTCCATGGAAAGCCTCTCCTCGTTAATAAAGCATGCCAAAGCTTCAATGATAAACCCACGGGATGTGAGAAAACCAGAAGAGAGCGTTAGAGACAGCTAAGCAGGCCATGCACATACGGTGGACATCACCGCACCGACAAAAAATCACCCCAGAATAATGTTATTATGATCTCGAAATATAACCACAGAAGCAAAAAGGTACACTTAGATAATTTAAAAAAAAAAAAAATGAAAAGAATGCGACATCTACCATATATGATATAAACATAATATCATCTCGGCGTGTGCCCATAAAAATAAAACCCACTATAATACAAAAAGGAACCCCCAAATGAATCTTTCCGCTCCCTCCGACGGAAACTGGATAACCCAACGAGAAAAAAAAAAAAAAAAAAGAAGAATTATTTATTAAGTAAACTAAAAAAAGAGAGAGAGTAGAATAAAATTAATCCTGTTATTGCTTGGTGCGCTGTAACCTGTCCCCAATCATTTTGGACTCGAATTTCTTGACAGCCCAGGCAATGTCTCGCATGGTGGTGTCCAAAACATAAGGAGTTTTCTCAAAGTTGATACTGCTCACATTGAGCAGATTGCGGCAGGGCTCTCGTCTCTGTGCAACGGTTCCATGGTAGTGGAAATATTTGATTCTTCCCTCTGTCTTGTGGGTCGTCTTGCCGGCCAGGTTTTGGGACATGTGAACACCAGTTGCGAACACGCTGTGCGGTTGGATTGCGTATTTGCGGTCCCTCCTTATGCCTGTCTTGGTGTCTCTGTACACAAGCTTCTCGAACCCCCATTTCCTGTCAATCGAAAGACAAATCATGAAGTTAGGTGCGGGGGTTGAAAGGGGCTTTCTCTATCAGCGTCTGCAGCAAATTCCAACAGTTGATGTTTTCCTATCAAGAATCGCTGTCTCAGTTCCGGTCTTTTATTTTTGTGTCATTTGACGCATTAACCACACGACATAACAAGAATTGAGTCAGTCGCATATCCATTACATAGCAAAACAAGCATAATTTCAAAAAGGAATGAAACAATATATTCTGGATTATCATACTGGCAGAGATCGTATGAGAACTGCATGCCTTCATCAAAACCACTGATAATTTAGATTAAAAGGTAAAGGCCACACCAAACTACGCACCAAAAATGTCTCAATCTCCCATTTTATTCTCTCTGACCAAATGGGTATCAGTGTAATCTTAATATCAACATCAACATAATTGATCCTTCAAAACTAAATTTGTTTTTTTACTCCTTTTGATTCAGTTCATTACATCATGGTATTGGACTCTTTTCTCCACCACAATTAGCACCATCTTGATCAATGTCCTTGTGCACCTTTTCTTAATAGAGGAAGAAGACATCGGTAATTCACCGTTGGCACTTATTATTTACCAAAGGTAAATGGACTCTTGAGCAACAAAAGTTAGCGATGAAAACGATTGACAAACTCCTAATAGTAAATATAGACAATCAGCTCCAGAACTAAGTACAAATCCACCCCAGTTCCACCCGCCCTAATAGAGAAAAAAGGGAAAGATCACACTATCGACGCCAGAAGAATAATTCCAAACGTTGATACACCGCTTGTCATTATTTTTAGCTTTCCCACTTTAGCTTCCCATATGAATTAATCGACCACATCAAACAGAGACAACGAATATGAACACGATCGCACTAATCTACAGGGACCCAACAACGTAACAGACAAGTGATCTCCTAAACTGCCAATCCTGTCTCGCTCAAGCTGTAGGCCACTTATTAGATACATTGTTAGATTCTTAATGAAGCTAAAACGAGCAATATCAACGTGTAAATACTAAAATTTAAGGTAATTTTTCAAAATGGCAAAAATAAATTTAACCAGTCATCGAAAGTAGAACATCCGGCGAGGAACAAACCAGAACTCAGGGAAACTACTGCTTCAAGCCGGTAAGAAAGAACAATAAAACTCAGTTAATGCATCACCGGCAGTATCTTGGATACCAATTCATCTCCACGCATTCAGCAAAATTAAACTCCCAAAATAAAGTAAAATAAAAAAGAAAAAAATAAGGGAATTGACAAATCGACTCACACTCACATGTTTAAAATAATAATAATAATAATATCAAAGATTAAAAAAAAAAAACACACACACACACTCACACGCGCGCGGAGAAAAAGTAACATACCTGTAGTATCTACCATAATCAGCAGAGAGGCAGAGCTTGCTGCTCATGGGCATCTGCGTAATTGTGAATTGGTCATAGTCCGAGAGGTAATCCAGCACAGACTTAATGGTATTCTTGGGCGGAACATAAATGTACTCATCAATGTCAAAGAAGAAGATCCATTTGGCCATGAACTTGTATCTATGCAAGCAATCATTCACCACCATGAACTGGTTGTGGTAGTACCCATCAAACCTCTCTTGCTCTCTTATATCCTGTAATGTTACATAACCCAAATCCATCCACGGCTTTAAAACCTCCATCACCTCCGGATGCACCCCGCTAGCATCGTGTATCACAAAATGGGATCTCTGTCCGAACAGCCTCACATGGTAAGCTATCCATTCCCTCACTCTGGCTGGGCTCAAATTGCCGTACAAAGACGATCCACAATATAAATAGTCGTATTTGGGCTTCGATGTGAAAATGTTGAAGTCGACATTCCCTGGAGATTCCGCTAGAACTTCAAATCTGTCTGTAATGTTGAAATTTGTGTCGCCGCCGCCTGATGTGGAGGCGTGTAGGAACAACATGCCGCCGGAGTTGTCAGCGTTGATGGGGTGAGAGAAAGTACAGTTCACTACCACGACAGTGTAAACTCGGCCGTAGCCCCAATCCGGGAGGATCTTGTAGGCGTGGGACATGATGGGGTTGGCGGAGGAGTTGGACGGTACCCACTCGCATTGATAGGTGGGTTTAGCGTAGACATGAAGGGGCTTCGAAGACAGACCTATAACCGCAAAAGTGGCAAGTCCGCCTCTGTAGGCGCTCATGGAGATGAAGTTGTAAGCTGCCGCACCGTGAGGATTGAAAGCGCGCTTTACGATCCCATTGTCAAGTACTTTCTCTTCTTCGATGGACGGCGGCGGCGGTGGTGGTGGGTCAGGAAGAGGCGGCGGCACTGCAGAGGAATTTAAGGGGGCAACTTGGTTAGTGCTAGCGGCGGTTGCGGGGGCGTTGGGGGCGTCACCGGTGGCGGGGGCGGTGGTGGTGGTGGAGATTCTGGAGATGCAGAAACGGAGATCAGAGGTGGAGATGGTGAAACGAGAGGGCAAGAACTGTAAAAGAGTAGCAACGCTGCAGAGGATTAAAAGAGCCGTCAAAAGAAGCTTAAGCTCTGTAGCGCAGTTCACCACCACGCCCATAAGCAGCTTCTTCTGTTCTCCTCCTCCTCTCTCTTTCTCCTTCTCTTTGCGCATAGCTCCTTTGTCTCCAGCGATTACACACCCACAGAAAGAGAAGGGGAAAACGAAGAAATGTGAGAACTAAAACCCACAAAAAACCAAAAAAGGGCCTGTTTTTGCAGTGTGGGGGAATGGAGAGAGAAAAGTTGAACTGTTTTGAATAGTGCGAGGAGGAGAAGTTAACGGAAGCTGCCAGGCAGTGACAATGTCGACTTTTCCCTACTCTGTCCTCTTTGTAGGCAGTGACGGACCTGAATTAATTAATTTTAATGCCGTTATTAAATAATTATATAAATATTTTAAATTTTATTAAATTATAAATAATTATATAATAACCATAACATAACAAAAATTTATATCCATACTCACTAATTACGTAATAAAATAAATTATTTAATTTTTTATATATTAAATATTAATATTATTTATTTTTAATTTAATATTAAAATTATAATCGATATAATTGAATCATTTAATTTTATTTAAATATTAATTTTTAATTTACAACAAATTTTAATAAACTTGAACTCTGTTTCCGTGAGTTTTTTCGTTTACTTGCTGCCTCTTAAAGCTAATTAACTATAGGTATTTATTATTTTTAGTATAATAAATTTATTATTTTTAATTTTAAATAAATTTTATTTCAATATATTTAATTAACTTAACTTTTTTATAAAAAAAGTAAATAATTAATTAAAGAACTCTTTATAAATATGTTAAGTCTGATATAACATAGTTTTTCTTTTCCCATGGAAACTCGGAAATCCCAAAAAGCTGAAGTGGCTGGTTATTGAAAAGAACAATGGAAACCCATTAAAATTTTAATTATTAAAAATTCTTCATCAGATGGCGTGTCACATTAAAAACGTCGTAAGTAGTATAATTACAGGCAGTCTTAGCATTAGTCAACATGTAAAATGGCTGTTAAACATTAATTAGTAAATCCTAATTTTGGAAAGAAAATCGGTTGTCGTTCGATTTATGTGAGGCGAGACTTTAGTTGGCCGACACAATTGGGAATAATATTTTTTTATAGAAAATTTCTTATTTGACTTCTTCGAGATAAATTAATTTATACATTTTAAGTAATTATTTAAATTAGGTATTTTTATTTGAATATAATTTATTTTATATTTTTAGAATTTTTAAGTAATTTATTACTTAAATTATATAAATTAGTTTTAAAAAATTCAAAATTTGAATAACAGTATAATTTATTTAAATAATTAGAATTTTTATTCAAATATAATATTTTTTATTTATTCTTAAATTTTGAGTAATTTTTTATTTAAATTTAAAAAATTATGTAAAAAATTTTAAAATGAAATAATATTAGAATTTATTTAAGTAATTATTTAAATTAGATTTTTTATTTAAATTTGACTTATTTTTATTTTTTCTTGAATTTTGAGCACTTTATTATCGAAATTAGATAAATTATATAAAAAATTTCAAATTTATATAATATTAAATTTAATTTAAACAGTTATTTAAATTTATTGATTCGTAGCAAAATAAAAATAATAATAATTTTTTTTTCAATTGACCTTTTTTAAAAGAATTATACTACACTTACATTTCTTAAAAATAATAAATAAACAAGCACCTTCTTTATAATGTGCTTTATAGGAGGCCGCATTGGCTTTGATTTTCGATTCATTGAAGATGGTGAAGATTAAAGCAAGCGGTCTACGTAATTTTTACTTTTTACTGCTAAACTTGTGGGGCATAATGCATAAAGCAGTCTCAGAATTTACCGGCGAGAAAAAAGGTGCCCGAGCCTTTCTGGTCTTTCTACCCTTTTTTAACTTTTGTCCTGCCATCTTTACAGTGGGGTTCCGTAATTTTTTACAGTATATATGACTATATGAGAGATGACGGAACCTATCCCGTCGGTATGATGTATAATAATAGATATATATAACAATTAATAAGAAAATTATACAAATAATTACATGTTGACCATTAAGTTTGATCCTCCTTTAAACTATTACACAAAACAAAAAAAGGAAATCTCTGAGAGCACTTGTAGTCAGCATCTAATGCAAAATTCAATTATGAAAGAAAATATTGAGATAAGTTATTTTTATTAGTTTTCATCTAATCCAAGAAGACCAAATAATTTAAAGAATAATGGGACTTAAATTTGGCAAATTGAGGACACAATGATGAAATCAATCGGGGTAAAGAAAGAGAAGATACTAAGAGAGTTCACCCACGAATTCCTTAAACCTGTCATGGAAAGTAGAACCATAAACTCTATGTTGGAAAATAACACGAAGAGGCAAAGAATTCCTTTTAAAGCTGTCAACAAAACAGACTGTCTTCCTCAAAGTTTTTTTTTTTTTTTTGTCTATCATATGCATTCATGCCGCATTCCACAAATATGCTCCAAAGATTTATTTATGGAAAAAGAGATATAGACAATTTGCATTCAATGTATTCAGCAGTAGCCGCCATGAAAAAATAGAAGAAGGAAACGTTGACAGCCTTGAAGGCAACAGAAATTAAAGATTGGATCACAAAATGGAAACAAGGTAATTGGATAACAAAACTTTACTCTTTAAATTATGTGTGATTAATTGGCGTTCCCCCAAAAGACCCGCACTAATTACTTGCCATTGTAAGGAAGAAAAGAAAAGAAAAGAAAAGTAACAATAATAACCATTTACATTGTATATGGACTAACCATCAGCCTTGTGACTTTTTTTTTTTTTTGTTTAAGTCAAACTAAATGTTAATAAATTTTAATTGATTTTCTTTTCGTAGGCTAATTATTCTCCATATAGATGGCCTATACATCTAACTTTGAGTTTAATGTCGTAAGAGTTATCAGTCAATTGTTCCCATTTACAAATTGTAGTTGCTGGTTTGATAAAAATTATTTACAGTTCATTTCACAATGCGCTCAGCCAGTCGCATTAACTAAAATTAATATAGTCCATAGTAATATTGTACGAAAACTGATTCCGCGTAAGGTGGAATTTCTTTTGATATAATTTTGACATCGAGCAGCTTCACTGACAAGGTTGGGTGGCATCTCCGCCGGGCTCCATTCCCATCGCAATCCTCTCTGGTTTTTTTCATTTTTCATTTTTCATTTTTTTTCTTTTGGAAAAGTATCTGCTTTTTGGTCCTCGTACATCAAAGCGAAATGCCTCGCATTCTCCACGAAGATTCTATGAACAAGGTTCATGCCGACACGTACTTCGCTGATTATAACTTAATACCCGAACCTATATATATTTACCGATAATTGTTCTCTTAAAAGTCAATTAATGTTCAAAGGTTTTGATAATTTAAGGGTTTTTAGTCTTCATAAACGTTGCCAACGCTCTTTGTAGCTTTGATACAAAATTAAAATCTTTAGGGATGACTCGGTTCTTCGTTAACTGTAGACCTTTTTATCATTTATTAATAAGCATTAATTACCAACACGCGAAACGGAGGAATATAATTGCAAGGGATTCATGGGGTTTTCCTGTATCCTGCATTTGTTTTGTTGTGGACCTACCAAACTCACGCCAACCCTTAATTATGTGGGTTCCACGGTGGAGACCAGCACCAGCCTACCAGTCGCTGGGTGGGTTCCGCACTTGCAGTATCGAATGATACGATTCTTTCCTTTCACCCGACGACGGAGGGGAAACGCCCCCAAATAACATGCTGGCTAAAAAAAAAAAAAAAGGTACTTAGCTAAAAACAAATTAATTTTATTCTTGCACTTCGGTCATGTTTAATCTCATCAAGGAATTTATTTAAAAAATTCAAAACATAATTTCAATTTGCGTTATAAAACTAAAAAAAAAAATAATAATAATAATAAAAAATATATATATATATATATATATATATATATATATATATTTAAAATACCTTATTTCAATTTTATAAAAAGGAACACTCTTCATTTTTAAATATAACCAAAAAAAAAACTCACCCTTGATTTGCTAACAATTAACATATTTTATTATATATTTTTTAAAAATTAAAATAATAACAAAAATATCATTATGAATATTATAAAAATAAGACTCAATTGAACTTAAATTATTAAAATAAGAACAAAATAAATTTTAGAGTTAGATTATTTATTGCCTGAATTTTTTAATAGTATTATTACTTTTGAGAATTTCAATCGAATAAAATTTTTATTTTATTATTTTTTTGATAAATGTTAGAATCATGTTTTGGAACATTACAAATTTTATTAAAAGAAAGGGGCATACGTATATTTTTACTATTTTCATTAAATTTGATCAATTTCAAAATATTTAAGAGTAGATGAAATAAATAAAAAAAATAAAGTATTTCATAATTTTTCAGGTAGTTTTTAAAGAATTACTACGAAGTTGCTAGATTTTGGAGTTGTTATCTTCAATCGACGTGAATTTACTGAATCTTATCAAATTTAAGACTCAATTAAATATGACGTAAAAATAGAAGAAAATTGGATAATCTCGATCTAGTATAAGGAATAAAAGATGCTCTTTCGGTTTGCCTAAAAATAGATCTCGAGAATCAGCATATGTACATTAAACGGAATGGAAAGGTTTACTGTAGGGTGTATATTAAAATTATACAATAATCAACTTGACCTCTTCTCTATCCCCCTCCGTGCAATCGGGATTCGAGGAAACTGCTTTCTTGCTGCAATCAGTTCATGAATTCAATTTTTTTTAATAAGTTAGTTTAATAAGCAATTTTGTACAACCCCTTCAGAAATTTTCCACTACCCTTCAGAAAAAAAAAAAAAACTTTATGGCATTAGTATTCTAAAAAATTGCAGCAATGTGCTGGTAAAAGCCAGACTGGAGCCAGAAAACTACTAGAATTGAGCATGGAACGGCACGTTTTAGCAGGAGCGAAGCGGTGGGATTCAATGATTCATGATTCTCGGAACCGAATTATGTTATAGAAATTATTTGTCCTTGTATTTAATCATGAAAATGGTCGCTTGAAAATGAGGAAAACGGCAAGAAATTCAACTCGTACACGCGGAGCTATCTCCGTGATTCTGGTTGATGCTAGTGTACTGTGTGCGAGCCTGCCAACGACGCCCGTCCGGCTTCCTGATTGCCTTTGCCAAAAGCGGACAATCAGGGCCACAACTCATTATGAAATGAGTGATAAAGTTAAAAAGCATAAAAAAGGGGGAATATATTAATATAAATAAATAAATAAATAAAAAAACAATGCCAGGTAGCAATGTCAACAAGTCTAAAATCACTGCTTAAGTCCTCCCGAAGAATTAATTTAGGAAAGAGCGCTGCTTGTTTCACAGTAATATACAGAAATTAATGTGGGGATAGTATAATAATTTTTTTAATTTTATTTTATTTATATCTTAAACTAAATAAAATATAATTAATTTATTTCTTTTAATATTTTCACATTATTTTATAAATATTATTATTTAATTTTTCTCCTTAAGAAAAATATTTCATCTCTATAAATTTTTCAATACGAAAATAATATAGATATTAAAATAATACGGGTCATTTTATTCATTTAAAGAAAAAATGCATAACTTATGATCATAAAAATATTATTTTAATAATATATTTAAAATATTTTTTAATATTTGTAAATAATAGTAGTAATATATCATATTTTACAATATTTGATTTGTTTTATGTACAAGCACAAGTTTTGTCATAAGATACAAATTAGAAATTTTTTGAACATCAACTAAAAATTTGAGATCTAAAAGCAAAGAGAGGTTGTTACAATAAGCGAAAAAGAGAGAGACGACATAAAAGAGAAGGAAAAAACAAAGAATCAAATGAGAACAAGAAAAAAAAAAGGTCTTTGCATCATTAAAAGAGTCATTATAAAACTATTTTTTATTCTATTGTGTCAAAATTTTTCTTATTCTCAATGTCTAGTTTGGTTAGTATTGTTTTTATCATAAACTAATTTTTTTAACTAAAATTATAGTGTTCGTTAATTGTATTGATATAACTTTTTTGGTTTTTATGTTATTTAAAAATTTTCTTTTCATAATAAGTATTTGTTATTATTCTTATTATTTCTAAAATTTTAATCACATTTTGAATTGATTTAATATAAATAATTGAGATCAAGAGTAGATGCTTCACAAAAAGTTATAATAATTCATATCATGAATTGACTGAAATTAAAAAAATTATAAATATAATTTATGTAGTAATGATAGATGAATTTCAAAAGTATTTATTTAAATTAGAGTTTTTTAAAAACTTAATATTATTTTATCTATTTAAATCAACATAAAATTTGTATATATTAATTTATTAAAATTGAGAAACAATTGGCGAAATGGTGATATGATGATAATTATTTAATTTCAAAAATATCTAAATATTTGATTTAATTTTTGATTATTTTAATAAATTTTTCATGATTTATAATATTTAACATTAATTTGATAATTAATTTATAATTTTTTTAATATTTTAATAAAATTAAAATTTCAGCATATATTGCAATTTATTTAATTCATATTAATAATTTTGCATGTTTGTCTTAAATTTGAGTAAAGAAAATATTCATAATTATGAAAAATAAAAAATATGATTTCTAAGAAAATAAAAAAATCAGAAATTTTGCTTTCAATTTTTTAAGAAAGGAAACAAAGTTACAAATTACTTTTTTTTTTTAAAAATCATAATTTAAAATTTTTCTATTTTCTATTTTTTATTTTTTTAAAAGTTTTAAATTTATTTAAAAAATTATAATTTAAATCTCATTTTTTGGTTTTTTTTAAATAAAATATAAAAAAGTTTATCAATAAATATGTCAAACTCCCATATCATGCAAGTTTAATATTAATATATAATATAATTATGAAAAATAAAAAAAAAATTAAGATCTTGCTTATGTGCCAACATCTCTGTAATTGTAAGAATATTAAAAGAATTATATATTATTTAAAAATATTTGAAAATTTTCCTATTAATTAGATCATTTCTTTCTTAAATTGTATTAACTTTAAAATACTAATGTAATATAATTCAAAAAAAGAAATTTAATTGCATAGAATTCTATTTAATCAATTAATCATTATAAATAATTTTGTATAATGAAATAAATATAAAAAAATTTGACATCATTTATTGTTATTATTTTTAATTATTTATTTTATTTTAATAATTTAATATGATTTTTTTAAAATTTTATATTATCTATAATAATAGTTATAATTAAAAATTCAATTTACTCAATTATGATATAATACATATTATGATTTGTTCATTTCATTTTAACAATAATTCATATATATTTAAAATTCATGCAATGTAAATATGTATAATTAATGAAAGTAAAAAAAAATATTTTTACAAAAAAAGAAACAAAAAATTACTCATAAATTTCTCTTTTTGTTTTTCAGATAGAAAATAAATTATTTTTTAATATTTTTTTCTTAAAAAACAAAATAATAATCAAAATTTATATCTATTTTTATTTTTAAATAAAATAAAAATAAAAATACACTTAATAGAAATATAATAGCCCTACCATCATGCAAGTTTATTATTAATTTTAGTAATATTAGAAAACTCTAATATTAATTAAATCATCTCTTCCTTAAACAATACTAATTTTGAAATACTATCATAATAAAATTTAAAAAGAAAACCTTAATTAAGTAGAAATTTATTTAATTAATTAATCATTATTTATAATTTTGTATGATGAAATAAATGTAAACAATTTGACATTAAATATTTTTATTATTCTTATAATTACTTAGTTTAATTAAATATTATTTTACATTATTTTAAACTTTTATGAAATGAGGATTTGAATTATTAGTAAATCTAGTTTTCTTAGAAAAGTTTTATATTATTTATAGTAATGATTATAATTAAAACTTTAATCTACTCAACTATATTTTAGTATGTATTACAATTTACTCAATTCATTTTAAAAATTATTCATATGTATTTAAAACTCATAAAAAGTAAATATGCTTAATTAATGAAAATAAAATAAACTAATTTCTAAAAATAAATAAATAAATAATTCATAAATTTCTCTTTTTATTTTTTTAAAGTGAAAAAATTATTTTTAATATCTTTTTTTTAAACAAGACCCAAAATTTAATTTTTTATTTTTTTTAAATCAAATACAAATAAAAATAAATTGTTCAACAAATATAATAACTCATATCTCATACAAGGTTATTACTTATAATATGTTAATCAATAATAGTTGATTTAATATATTTCAAGAAAGAATATTAAATGACATAAAAATTTTTGTTATCTTATAAATAAAATTTTTTTGTAATAACACTTTATCTAAAAATTTTATATAATTTTATTATGATAAACTAATTTACTCTCCTTGTTTAACATTGAAATTTTTTTTGTTTAGATTTTGTTTATTCCTATTTAGCTTTCTAATTTTTCAAATTAATCTTTCAAATAAAATTTAAGAGCAATAATCATTTTGACACTTGTTTAGTTTCCATTCTCCTTTTATCTACTTTTAATATTACTTAATCAACTAATGCACTTACTAATAATTATTCATACACATCAATACACACACACTCACACTTTTGGATAAGTTGTTGTCATTTTAATAATGGATTCAAGATACTTTTTAAATTATGTAAATAATAAATATATATTCACAATTGTAAATTTTTTTGATAAAACATGTAAAAATTATTAAATATAAATTAATTATCAAATGTATAAATAAATATGAATAAAAAAATATGCATTTAAACTATAATATCTCATCATGTCATTAACATATCAAATTTTCGTTTCCTTTCAATAAAATTCTTGACTTTATATTTTGCTAGAATTTTGTGAAATATAAGTAATAGGCGCATTCTTTGCTAAATGGGGTTGCCCGGGTGGGATGTTTGGGATATTTGGTACAGTAATTTTTGTAATTACAAAATTTTATATATTTTCTAGACTTATACTATAGCTTTAAGACATTTTAGTTAATTTTTTAAAATGCGCACATATTTGTTTTTTTCTTTTCAAAAAATTGTGAACTGGCTAGGGTGCCTTTTACCCACCACTCAAGCTGTGTACGTTTTAATCAATCAAACAAAACAAAAAATTTTAGTTTTTTTACATTGAAAATCGTTCCCAAACTTAAAATTTAATTAACTAAAAATTTTAGTTCTATTTTAATTAATTATTCAAGTTAACTGAATTTAATAAAAAATTAAAATTTTACTTTAAATATGAAAATATATATATTTTAAAAAATTATAATAATTATTATATATAAGATAAATAAATAATTATTTAAAATATAATAATTTTCTAATAATATTTATTTGTTACTAATATTTATATTATTAATATTAGAATAACAAATTTTAAAAAAATATAAAATAATATTTATTTAGTTTATTTAAGTAAAATTTTCTTAATATCAAAAATTAAACTCAAATAAAAAATTTCATTTTTTTCAAATATAATTAAGTGAAAATTTTGATTTTTTTTAACAGTCCTACCCACGACCCCTCTCGGCTCGGCCATGGAGCATTCCCGAGATGGTGATTAGCTGCCACGCGGTATTCCAACTTAAGGCAAAGGGTGCTCTGTTGATCGCCAAATAGTTATGGGATGCATCCCAATGCTCTAGGTTGCCTATCGGCTCGGTTGATGGATGGTCTTTGGGAACTATACAGAAACATGCCGGACCAGCACTGGATCCGTTCTCCACTGTCTTTCATTATTTCTTTTTGTTTTTTTTTTTTTTCTTTCTCCTTTCACTCGCCCTTGTTTCAGTTCCATTACAGGTAAGTTTTAGTCGGTTTGATTCAGCAGAAACGGCAACGTTTATATAATCAAAGATTTTTCTTTTTCTATGATGTAAAAAGTTGAGTCGTAATTAAATTATTTGTGATATAATTTATTATTATTTATAATATAATTTATTTATAATAATTTTTTAATTAAATTTATTAATATTTTTATTAAAAATTAAAATTCTTCTATTTACTTTTTTTTATATAAAACAAGTAAGAGATATTAAAGTTACAATTAGATATGATACTATTTATTATAATTTTTTTTAAAATAATTTATTAAGTATATAATATTTACACTTATATAATTTAAAATTTTATAAAAACAAAAAAAAAAACATATTCTTCCATAGATTAAATATTTTAGTAATACAAAAATCGTTTTAAGCGACACAATAGTCGCATGTCTTCATTTTAAGCTGTTAAAATGCGATCGTATAACTTTGGTACATAGCTTAATGTCTTTGTGGTATGTATATCGTCCTTACTTAGAACATGAGAGATGAATCGGTCCACATTTTCATTCTCTTTTTTCAGCATATTATTGTCATGTTGACCACGAGGTTGGACCATTCAATGCACATTGATAATTAGAAATTTAACACAATAAAATTTTCAATCAACCTCTGATGTGTTTATGAGAAATTAAATGTATTGGACACTTTTTTCATAGGTAAGCAGGTAGAATTAATGGAATTAAGATGTTGACACGGTCGTGGTCTTTAAATTAGTTTTATTGATTAACTGGACAGGTACAAAATAGTGTAACCTACTCAGGCCTAGCAGTGTAGCCTACTCTACTAACAAGTGTCTGCCTGCTCTGCTTGCCACTTGCGCAAGCTACAGTACACAAAATATCAAAATGTAACCAGTCAGTGCATATATATTGATTTTTTTTAATTAATATGATAGAATACATAAAGTATTTTATTTTTTAATAAAAATTATAAATAATATATAATTTTTTTAAAAATTTAATTTGAGTGATAAAATTTATAGTTAAATGTATTTTATTTTAATTTATAAAAAAATCATTTTAATTTAATTAAACTATTGTGAGTACAAATGTAAATTTAAAAAATTACATTAAATAAGTAACTTGAAACAATTCTTTTTCTTTGATAAAAATCTAATTTTAGTCCAACAATTTAAAAGAAAAATTTTATAACTTAAATATAAAAAAAAAAACTTTTAACATCGTGAAAGAAATGATTAAAAAGGTTTTAAATGCATTAAGGTATGCATTTTTTTTCCTTAATGGTGTGACAATTTGACTACCTAAGATCCATGATATTGTTCCTACACATACAATTCATGTTCTACGTGTGATATTATGGGATGGTTTAAGAACTTTTATTTTGCATTGAAACTTATGGATTATTTCATATTTAGATGTTTTCCATTATGATTTAATCATCTAGTATGTTAACATTAAAAGGCTTTACGTTCTGTCGTTCTTGCACAAGAAATTGTTATGTCCAATAGATACCGTGGAATAAAGAAACCTTTTAAGGAATTGTAAATTCCTGATGACGTGATCTGCGTGAAATTTCATAGCTTCACGTCCCTTGGATCAAGGCTGGCGGCACTTTTTAGAATTGCTAAATTTCTTAAGAAAGAAAGCTGCTTCTGTAAAACTTGCATTAAGGGATGTGCCACTGGTTTACGAAACCAGCGTTTAGAAGGCCACATTGAAAGTGGTCATGCCGTTTGTGTCACATGGTTGTAATATTTCACTGCTTTATGTATAGTCAATGTTTAGTCGGTCGAAAAAAAAAATCAAAAACAAAAACAAAAATCATGACCAGTGACCTTTGTAAGGTTTTCTATGCATGAAAAGTCATGCTAATGGGTTACGTATCTAACACGGAAAGGAGAAGGGCATGTGCAGCATTGAACTCTGGAAAGTGAGATTGTCGAAATGCCCGTTGCCGCCGGACCAATGGAACCAGTTGGTCAACAGGGAAGATGTAACTTTTTTTTTGTGAAAAAACAAAAACCCTTAGGCATGAGTCTTTACATTGTTTGAATAAGTATTGTTTGTTTCATGTCATGTCAATTATGAATGCATGTTTATTAGTTTGATCTGGTGACGTTAAATTGTTCTCGACTCAGTTAAAAAAGGAAAGGTCGAGTCTTGTAGACATCGAACTGTTAAAAAAAACACAAATGGAAGGATGCGCCTAATGACATCAAAATATAATTTTTGAAACCACCATGATTGTATTGCATTTCATTTTTACAATTTTTAGTAATATTGTTAGGTCTATTTGGTTGTGGATATCGTTACCATTGTAGCCCACTTTCTAGTTTGTCCTTATATGTTCATTTGTTGTCAGAAAATTTGGTTTGGAGCTTTCTATGTGACTGTTGTGTGTATATATATATACAAAAGTTTTGATCCAAAACTTTTATAAATTTTATAATTAGGTCTTAATTTTTTTTATATTTTTATTAAAATTTTATATCTTGTAAATTTATTCTAAATTCATCTTTTTTTTTCTTACAAAAATGATCAATTAGTTAATAATTTTTGTTTAGTCAATGTATATGTCTAATCATTTGATTGATTTTTATTAAAAAAATAATTTAGAAAGAATTGAAAAGATATAAGTTTCAAAAAAAAAAAAAAGATGTAATTATAAAAATTTCTAAAAATTTAAAATCAATATTTTGCTTATTCCTTCTTATTGATGCAGTTATGTGCTGTTATTCGGAGTAAGATATCTTTTCATGTTCTTTTTATTTTGTCATCTTGCTACATTAGGTTATTTTCATTGCTTCTCTATTTTGAGTTTACCTAACATGCATTTATGTAGCTCCAAATAAGCATCAAGCCATCGATAACTCTTTTACTCTTGCTATCATCTGCTCTTTCTATCGTTTTTGCATTTCTCTCTATATTTCAAATCAGGCCTTTGTCCTGGAAGGAAATGCAATATATAGAAGGCTTCTCTTCTTGAGCACTTAACTCTAACTATTATAATTGAGATAACAAATTATCTAAACACTAATTTAAACTCACCCACACGAGTGTGCGATACAATCATAGTTGGAATGAATCTTGAATACTGAAGTATATATATACTAAATACTGGCAAGATGGGCAATTTAGTAAGAGATAGGCAAATAATTTATATGTCATTATTTGACTACCGAATTTGATTCTATTGTATAATTTGAAAAGTTTGTAGAATTTATTTAGAGACTATTGCGTTTTAATTAATTACTAATAATCATTTACTTTTCTAATGATAATCTTAGACTTCGGTTAACTAATAGTTATAATAGTTATATATATATATATATATATATATATATATATATATATATATATA
>JAHOYR010000002.1:6528313-6749752 GCA_023213295.1 Bruguiera hainesii | reverse complement strand
TATATATATATATATATATATATATATATATATATATATATATCTTGTGGATAAATTTTTAGTGATATTATCAAAGAATTAATTGTAAATTTAATTTATTTAGTCTTTTAATTTTCCAAAGGTTTGACACTTAATTGCAAAACTAATAGGCATACATTTTTGTTATGAGACTTTTGATATTTGAAAAGTTTATATACAAATTTTACTTAAGCTTCTGTGCTTCATTTCTCAGATAAATACTTTTATCTATTAAAAGTGAAAGTCAAAATTCAAATCTACCTCCTCCTTCGAAAAAAACTAAAGGTTTAGTTTCAGAGAGCACTTCCACATGAATGAGTCTATCTACACAACTCATAGACATTGACATGGCCATGATTTTGATCCAATACATAGTTTTATAGTGCGTGACATTCTAAGATGTATTCTAACTTTGATTGATATATCTATTTGATGAATATCATAAATGGACATTGTTGGTTACACTCTAATTATTTCATGAGTTTTTATTCCATTAAATTTTACAAAAACAATCTCTGTGTGTTTCTATTATTGCATTTACAATTAGATATTGCAATGATGCTACTATGTGCATGACAACTCAAATTAGACGTTATGTGGGACTATACATATTGTGTGTGTGTGTGTGTGTGTGTGTGTGTGTGTGTGTGTGTGTGTGTTTGTAATTAGCTCTTGAATTTTCGATCATAAAATATTTTTCAAGTTTTGCTTTGCAATATTCTGATTATACTTTAATTTATTTTATTATTATTATTCAAAATTTAGAAAGTAACATAAGTGTCTTAAATAATTTCACGTGAAGGGCAGGTAAGTAACCTAGTGTATTAGTAATTACACCCGATAGAATATCATGTTTCGGATCAACAAAATTACCTAGCCGGCGAAATAAGGTAGATATTAGATTTTTCGTTTTTTCTTTTGCTCACATAGTAGAAATAAGCAGAATCAGAAAGTGGGATGCCTTTCATTTGATTATGGCCCATGTCGAACCATCAAAATGTCATAATATGTTTTTCTTTTCGTTTGTGTGAATTACCTTTTCCATCCCTTTGTTTAGGTTCCAACAATAGTTCGCAAACCGCATTTTCAAAAATTACAAGTTACGCATTATTACTACCAGTGAGAGATGTTATTCAACAAAGGTAGAATCTGCGTAAAGGTCCAACTACCCTCATATTCTATCATCTCTCCCCTCGGATAGCAGCCCCTTCTCAGTGGCTTTTAGAGAATACTTTATCCCCTTGTTTCACCAATTCTTAATCGGTGTTGCGTTTTATTCTATTTTTGTTAACTCAACTTAAATTTGAGGTTTTCTTTTTGAAGGTATTTTGTTGTAGATATTGGTTTCATAGGATAAAGCTGACGATCGAATGTAAATAGCAAGTAGAAGAGGCGAAAAAGGGGCCGCTCCAAATTGTTTACTGTTTCCCTTTTTATTTTTAATTTAAGTGTTTAGTTATTCTACTTTCTTCTCCTATGAGCTTCATTAAGTCCATTTATTGGAATTTTAATTTTTATTCTAGCATTTTTGATTAAGTTTTGACAAAGGTTTAAGGGACAAATGTTCAGCCCTAAGACTAGAGGTGCCGATTGTTTGGGTCCCTTTTTGAACTTCTATTGGATAAAAATGTGAATATTTATAGATTTCATGCGAAGTAAAAAGGGAAATGAGATGACATTTTGACAGATTTCTGTAGGCACAAGTTTTTCTTCCTATATAAATTGACCCAGTTATTCAGGTATTTGTCTTCATTTTTTTTTTTTTTTTTGGCTTCTCGTAGCTAATTGATCGTTCTTCCTTGGTCTGCTGTTGTTGCTAATGGGAAGAAGACATTTAAGGGCCCATGCGAACTTCCAATCAGTGAATTGTCAATGTCTGCTCGAAAATAATCCTAAATAACATCGTAGCTGAATGAGTCGGGGTTTACGTGTTAAAGGATCCAACGTCTACTGTTGATAATGTTGAGATTAGGATTATGTGTGATATTTTTTGTATTTTGATGTGCTGCCAATACTTAATTAATATTAATTTATTTGAATTACATTTTTTTATATTTTTAATTGATTAATTGATAATATGTGTACTATATATGTATATAATCTTTTGATTCATACTATTTTTAATTAGATATATGAATTTAAAATTTAAATTGTATGAATAATCTTACAAAGTTTTTGTATTTTATTAAATCTCTATTTTTAAAAGATATTTATTGAGATCTGAAAAGAAGTTTAACAATCTTGTTAAATCTCTATTAGATCTTTAGAAGAGAAGTTTTTGGTTTATGGAAATTAATTCTCTTTAAAGAACAAGATTAATGTCTAACAACTAGATTGGTAGACTTTGTAAGAGAGTTTGAAAAGCTCTTTTGTAAGGGACTTTAGGGTGTTATTCTTTATAATCATTTAGAAAAAAGAAAAAAGTGATCAAAGTAAGAGTGTAAGGAGTTATTTTTACCTTGTAAAAGGTTGTAAAAGAAGAAAGTAATAGTGAAGTGAACTTTCAAGACGGGAACTTAATGAGTGAACATAAATTCTTAGTTTAAGGCAAATCATTACAAATCACGATGTACGTTCTCTTCTCTTTTCTCCTTTTCATTTTCTATTTTTAATATTGCATGCTTTACTTCGATCATTGTATATGTTGTTATCGTTTTTTGAAGTTGGAATTAAATGAGAGTTGAATGACTAAGTTAATTACACCCAATTCACCCCTATTAGTTTGCCTTAGGGATCAATATCTATAAGACAAAGAGAGAGTTAAAGGGATTGCATCAAAATATGATATTAGCATCCTTATACTTAAATTAGAAATATTGATTAAGTGGTTGAATGAAAGCAAATAAAAAAGAAAAAAAAATCTCTTAATCAATATTATGCGAGGACCTTACAATTTTTAAGACTTAGAAAAGTACCAACAAATTCACTAATGCAACTCTGATTTATGTAGATAGCAATGACAATCATATAAGATAAGTTAAGTGTTAATAGGATGAAGCACAATAATAGGTGAGTTAAGCATTTCTTAAAGGCCTGAATTAATCATCACTTTCACTTTGTAAAAAATTTGATGTACCAACATGATATGTAACCAAAGGATGATATGCTCACATTTGTTTTGATTTTGATCTTATAAAACCTCTTAGGAAAGTTTCAATTAATGAGTAGAACCTTTAGAGTTAAGTATGAGGTTTAGATTTAATTTGCTTTAAATTTAATTTGTATGGACATTAGATTGAAGCTTGTCTCGTAGTGTCTAGAAATGTTAAAGGTGATGTTGGTAGTGTTGGTCCCAAAAATACCTAAAAGGGGGAGTGAATTAGGTTGACAAAGGACACTTACATGTAATATGTGTAGCATGATAAATAAGATAATTACAACAAAAAAAATTTCACGTGGTATATAAATGAATTAATGCAATTATAAAAATTTATATAAATACTTATATTAACTAGAAATAAGAAAATAAATCAATCAAATTTAATTCATAAATATGGTGTAGAGCTGTTAAGTGTGTGAGCTTATATAATAATAAAAATAGTTGAGAGTAAAGAGATTAAGACACAATAATTTATAAAAGGTTGAAACTCTTATTCTTACATCTTCTCCTTAAGATTATTATTTAGGGAGTTTCAAATTCACTATTGACCTCTTTAACAGACCTTATAAAGGTCTACAGCCTTGTTACAACACATTTATACAAATGTGTTTTTCAAACTCTCAATCTCTTGATTTTATAACCTTAAAATACTCGCAAAATTTTTTATAAAGTTTCATTTGCTCTTAACAATTTTTCTCACTTATGAATTCTTGATTTGTGAACAAACATAATTTAATATATGTTTTTTCTAAGAGTTGGGGGTTATTTTTTTCAGCAAGGGTTTGTATATATATACACACCAAAGAAAGGTCAATTGGAAGCATTAACCATTGGATTACAAAAGGTAATTTTTTTATTGGAGATTTGAAGCAATTCACCTTGGCTGTTTAAAACATGTAGCCATTAGTTGATTAAGGCAATTTACTTTGGTTAATTATATCATGTAATTGTTGGTTGATTCTGTCCAAATCAATTTGTTGTTGATGAGAGACTTGATTTTGCTATTAGAGATTTGATCAATTTTGTACTTGGTTGATTGAAGTATGATTGCCTAGCTTCCATATTTAACTAGAACAAAATTTCTAGCCATTTGAATTTATGAATGTTGTGTGACTAGATATAATTTCCAATAAGGAGACTTGATTTTCTTGCAAAAAATAAAGGATATCCAAGTCATAAAAGCTTGCTTTAGCTTGATGTTAACACCTACATGAACTTCATCTTAAGCTGAGGAATTGTTTCGTTATAGAGCCTTTAAAAGAGTGAATTTGTCTTTGATCTCTTTATACATGTATAATGCGAGTTATACTATAAATTTACTTAAGTTATTGCAAGGATAAGAGACTCCATTCATGTTGCAAGCTATAAAAAAAATTAAATTTTACTAGTGTGAAGAATTTTTAAATTTATCTTTGTTCATCCTTTCAAATCCATGTGCAACCAATGAGCTATGAATAAAAAAAAAGAAAAACAAAACTTAAATAAAAGTTTACTATATGACCAAATAAATTAAGATCCCATTTTTCAAAAGTGTTTACCAAAAGATTTATTATACTGTTAAGTACTTTTGCTTATAGCCAATCCAAAATTTATATTGTAAGGTAATACTTAACATGAAAAAAATATGATGTAGACAAACATGATTAGTCACATAATAACCTAATTATGTTGACATATCAAAATATATAATACATGATCTAATATTCTCCCCTTTTTTGATAATGACAACATGATTAATTCTATGAGAGCTCTTCCTTAAACTATACTCAAGAAAAAAAAAAAGAAAACAAAAAATTACTAGGGGCACACTTAGAAAATTAAGAGTCTATAAAGAGGTAATTATGCAAAAACTGTGAACAAGTTGTTCAAAATAAATTAAAAGACAAACCATGAGCTATCCAAAATAAATTTCAATTAACTACAAATTATCCAAAATAAATCTATACTAAGCTAAGTATAGATCAAAGATAATTAATACTATTTCTCCCCCTTTGACATCATTAAAAAGGAGAGTTTGTATTCAACTACCTTCTGTTTCATTGCAACCTAAGAAGAACACTTATTTTTAAATCCTTGCTAAATGACATGGATCTCATTTTAAGGCTTCGTAAATGATGCTTATGTCTTCACATAAGAACTCAATGGTCATTTAAATATTTGTCATAGTCCAAAGGATTAAGCCATTATTAATTGAAATGACATAAAAGGTCGATTGTGAGTCATCTATAGGTAAGGATGATGAGCTAGGAATAGGTAGAAGGGTTTGTGATGCTCTTACTTGTTAAGAAGCTAATGATGTTGTAGGACCTTTGGCCGGAGATGTAGTTTTTTTTTTTTTTGGTGGAGATGTTGTGTTAATATTACCAGAAATAAGGATGTCTGGGGGAGTGCAAGTTGATGATTTTTGGATTTTAAGTATTTTGTAATTTCTTATAATGGATGGATTGATATGGAGCAGTTAAAGGCTTGGCATTGAGATATATAGATCAATTGGATAAAACTATATGGGAAAGATTTTGGAGGATCTAAAATATTATTGATTAAAAGAGAAGAAGTGCATCAAAGATGTAATATAGAAAGATTTAAATAATATACACAATAGGAGTTGGAAGGAATGCATGATAAATGGGAAAAGTTTGGAATGTGAAGGCCAAAAATGTCATGAATGTATGAGCCACACAAGGAGATAATTTTAAGTATGAGTGGTAGCAAAAATAACAACCCAAAGTGAAAGAAAGAAAAATAAGTGGTCAATTATGGACATAAGTAATTACAGATAACAAATGGACCAACCATACATAAGACTTAAAAAAAAATTGGGATAATAAATGATTTCTAATTTGAACAAACATGCTACCTAGTCAAAAAAAAAAAAATCCAATTGAAGTTGTTAGATACCAATTAAAGGCAATGACCATTTATGGCTTAAGAATCTATTCTTACTCAAGGGCTTTTTAAAAATGTCTATAAGTTGATTGTTTGGACCCATAAACTCAAGAACAATATCTCCTTTGGGCACATGATCTTGAATAAAATAATACCTGAGATTTATATGCTTGGTTCTAGAATAATGAGTGAAGTTTTTGGTGAGGTTTATGGCATTAGTGTTGTCATATAAAATAGGAACTTCTAGAAAAATACAAGTTGAAATTCTTAAGAATTTGCTTGGTCAAAAGGAATTGTGAGAAATAATTACCTACGACTATGTATTTGGCTTTAACTATTGAAAGTGGTATGAAATTTTGCTTTTAACTATACCATGAGATTAATATACCACTTAAGAGTTAACAAGTACTTGTAGTACTTTTCTTATCAAATCCATCATTGACCTAATTAGGGTTTGAATAACTAATAAGGTTGAATGTCTTTCCTCTAAGGTACCAGAGACCTAATCTATTAGACTTTTTAATGTAACAATGTACTTTTATGCAATTAAATATGACTTGAGGTGATGATTGAAAACAAGTATGTAAATATAGAACAAATATAATGTCTAACCTATTAGCAATAAGGAGATATAGTTTACCTTTTCACCAATTTTGTCCTTTTAAACTTCATGGATTTTGGCATTGGTGTACCACAAGACTTTGAATTCTCTATTCCAAACTTATAGGCTATTCAACATATATTTCCTTGATAAGAAAACTATTAAGGAATGCACTTTTGCATCCATTTGAAATAACATGAAATTCATGAAAGATGCACATGTTAACAAGATGCAAATGACTTTTAATCTAGTTATAGGCTTAAAAGGGTGTAAAGGTCTCATTGTAATCTATTCCTTTTTATTGATTATATCCCTTAGCCACTAGTTTTGCCTTGTTTTAGACAATCTTCCCATTCTTATCTATTTTGTTGTGAAACACCTACTTGGTGCTTATGATATGATGGTCTTTAAGTTTAAGGGCTAAGTTTTACATTTGGTTCCTTTTAAATTGTTTTAACTTGTCTTTCTTAGATGCACTTAATGCTTATCTCTTAATACTTCTTTTACATGTTTAGACTTTATTTGAGAAATAAGTACTAAGTTAGTATTCAAGTGCTTAGATGATGATTTAGTCTTCGGAGGATTAGAAACATTACCAATAATTTGATCATGATATGATTTATTGACATGTTTCCACTCTCTTAGCATCTTATATACCATGTTTTACAAGCCAACCAAAATTTCAAAGTTTAAATTGCTTGACTTAGGTTGTTCTTTTTTAGTGCTATTGTCATTATTTTATATTTCCTTATTTGGTGAATTAGTTGAGATTGTTCTTGCTTTTTTTAAAGCATCTTCCTTTGCTGGGTTAAAAAGGTTTGTTTCATCAAATTAATATGCATAAACTTTTCTATTAGTAATGATTTCTTATTAAAAACTATATATACTTTGTTAAGGAAAAAGTATGTTAAGAAGATACCTTCATTAGCCTTCGAATCAAATTTTCCAAGATCGTTTTTAGTTTTTAATAGGAACACTTGCATCCAAAGACCTTGAAATAATTGATTTGGGACTTTTTCTTATTCTAAAACTTGTAAGGAGTCTTTTTGAACAAAAAATGAATTAAAACCTGATTTGAGATATAATATATTGTGTAAATAGTTTCAACCCAAAAATATTTAAGCAAGCTTTGACCTCAATAGAATGATTCTCTTTTTGTATTTAACCACTGTATTTTATTAAGGTGTTCTTGAGGCTTAAAAATAATGAGAAATTCTTTGGGCATTGCAAAATTTTTATGAAGTCCTTATTCTCAAAATTTCCTCCATGATTACTTCTAATTAAAGTAATAATTTATCTTTTCTCATTTTGCAATTGCTTATAAAGTCTCTCAAATGCTTTCAATGCCTCATCCTTGTGAGCGAGGAACAAGACTCATGCAAACCTAATGTAATCATTTGTTATGACAAATACATAATACTTGTTGCCTAAAGTAGATACTTTAAATAAACCAAAAAGAAACTTTGTAATCATTATCACAAAATTGACTAATACTAAATAAATTGAATTTAAGACCATTAACTGAGGAGACATTATCAATAATAAGAGAACTTCCCTTATTAATCTTTTCAATGTCAATTATCTTAACTTTGACATTGTCTTCGAATATTACCTCTTCTTTGTCAATTACTTTGAGAGAGAAAGTTTTCTACATTACTAGTCATGTCTTGAACATTCATTATCCAAGTACCAATTGTTTTTCTTCATCCAATTTTTGAAACATACCTATATAAATCTTATCTAATTTTAGGTATGTAAATTTATTTAGGTCATTTTGGGTAAGCTTCGATATTTCTTGCACCACCATAAAAATTTCTTATGTCGTGAATATTTTTTCTAATGTTACATGCATGAATCATATGTCCAAAACCATTGTAGTAAGAACATTTAACATGATATTTTTCATGCAAGAAAGGATGCGATACTTTAATGAAATTGTGCATATGAGGTTAAGATGCATGGGAAGAGGTATTGCCTGAACCACTATGTATATGGTGGTTATGCCTAAATGATTTTCTAGTCAAACTATAAGATAATCCATGTTGCCATGATGCATGATTTTTACTTATAGATAATGAGGATGCATGTGATTTTGTGTGATAACTATGGATTTAACTTTATATGGATAATATAAGTGATTAAAGTCTAACATAAATTTATGATTGATTAGTCTTTGAGAGCAATATAATGAGTCAAGCTTTTCTTTTCCTTTAACAAACCTTAAAATTGAATTTTAAAGGTTTTTGTTTTCCTTTTTTATATGAAAATTTTCCTCTTTAAACTTATTTAACGCAATATCGTATGTTTTTTTCGCCAATGCTTACTTTCTTGTATAAGTGATTCATTTTTTCTTTTTAGAACCTCATTTTCAGGTTTTATTGCTTTAAAATGAGCATTGAGATTCTTTATTCATGCATTCAAGCGTGTCAATCACCTCACTATCATCACATAGGTCATAGTTAAAGTTGACCTTATTGTCTTTTCTTATAAGGATATATAATTTGTTTCATTACTAGAGGATTTATTGTTTAAATAGCTAGAATTGCCCTAAGTGGCCTTGTAAGTTTTCCTACCCTTTTTTGCTTGGACAATTTGCCATAATGTATCCAAGTTTGTTACACTCGTAACAAATAATCTCCTTTTTTTATTATCCATAATTTTTTGTAGATCACCTAAATGACTTTTTACCAGGTTGCTTTGTCTTTTTAAAAATTTAGCAAAATTTTGTGCAAGTATCACAAACTCTTTTTGATCTTACTCATTATATGAATTATTATTTGCGTTGTCTTTTTGAGCATTTTCGGCTACTCGTTTAATTGAGGTGAAGGACTTAAATGCCATATCTTTCTATTTCTCCACAGCTTTCTTTTTTAATGTCATCTTCTATATGAATAATGAACACATTGACTTATTTAAAGGCAACACTTTTAAGTCCTTTGATTTTGAAATCAAAATCACCTACGAGTTCTATGATTCTAGGAGTAGTTTCAAAGTTCTTTCTAAGATTTCTTAAAAAATTAATAATGTTAGTAAATCTAAATACATTTTAATAATATTCTCATCATTGCTCATTTTAAATAATTCATCTTTACACATAAAAATATTAATCTTAGTATCTTTTACTTGGGTGCTTCCCTCATATGTCAACATAAGATTGTCCCGTATCTCTTTAGTTGATTGACAAAAGGAGATACAATTGTACTTATAGGGGGTCATGATGTAATAAAGCAAGTATTTGACTTTAGAGTTAAGATTTTGACTTTTAAAATTTTCTAAGGTGTACTTACTCTTAAATTTATCAACGGTGACTCCATTCTTAATTTTAGTAATACTTTTAGGATCTTGAGAAACGATTAGTCAAATAGTGTAGTTATAATGTTAAAGGTACATAGTCATTTTTAATTTTTTTTATAACTTAAATTTATGTTATCAAAGATTGAAATTCTAAGAGGTTTACACCCTCAAAATAACACATAAGTGTGAGGGAAGCCATAGATTGACTTTAGATAGTGAAGTTGGTGATTTAAAGACCAAATTTATATACTAATTGTTGGTCTTAAAAATAATAATGGGGGTGACTTGGTTTGACGAAGGACATGCCTATAATGCATTTAATGTGATAAAAAATAATTAAAACAAACAAAAATTAACATGACATACGAATGAATTAATGCAAATGCAAAAATTTATATAAATGCTTATATTAGCTAAAGATAAGAGAATAAACTGAAAAAATTTAATTAATAAGATTAGTAATCGACTCGAGTAAAGAAAATCGTAGAATAATTAAAATGTACAATGAAAGAGTTATTGAGGAAATGAGTTTGTATAATAATAAAAATAAATGGAAGTAAGTAGAGTAAGACACGATGATTTATAGATGTTCATGTTTCTTACTTTTACATCATTTCCCTAAAACTATTATTTTAGGAGTTTTGAATTGACTATTGAGCTTTTTAACAAGGAGGAGATTAACTACAATAATAACATAATCCTTAATCATAACCTCACAAAGGTCTATGGCCTTGTTACAATACACTCACATAAACATGTTTCTTAAGCTCTCAACCTTTCAATTGTACAACCTTAAAATATTTTTAAAATTTTCTTTAAAGTTTCACTTGCTTCTAATAATTTTTCTCTCTAATTCAATATATGTTTTTTCAAGAGTCAAAGGTTATTTTTCTTTAACATAAGGGTTTGTGTGTATATATATATATATTTATATCTTAAGGAAAGTTCAAAGGGAAGCATTATTCATTAGATTATAAAAGGAATTTTTTTGTTAGAGATTTAAAGCAATTTGCCTTGGTTGATTATATCATATAGTCATTGGTTGATTATATCTAAATGAATTTTGTTATTGGAGATTTGATCAAATTTTCCTTGGTTGTCTAAAGTATGATTTGCTAAGCTCTTAGATTTGACTTGGACAAGATTTCTAACCATGATTTCTTTCCTTCTTACTTGAATTTATGAATGTTGTGTGGCTGAACAAAATTTCAAATAATGAGGACTTGATTTTCTTGCTCTAGGTTGATCTTGACACCCATATGATGTTCATTTTAAGCTGAGAGATTGTTTTCTTATAAAGCTTTTGAAAGAGTAAATTTGTCCTTGATCTCCTTGTAAATTTATAGTATGAGTTGTACCATAAATTTACTTAAGTTATTATAAGGATTAGAGACTTTATTCATATTGCCACAAAAAACAAAAAGTTTTACCAGTAGGAAGAAATTGTAAATTTAAGTTTTGTTAATGCAAAATTTAATTTTTTAATTGCATCACATTGAATTCTAATATTTTCTTTCCTTTTATTTATAATCAAACTTAATTTTTTTGATAAGCACATTTAACAAATGGATTAAAAGGAATGTGTTTACTAAAAGGCTTTATCATGTTATCAAGTGCACCCATTTATTGTCAAATCAAAATTTATAACATAAGGTAATATTTAACATAACAAAAATAATATACGAACAAATATGATTGATTACATAACAACTAATTATATTGGATATTAAAATACATTACACATGATATACTTGGTAGTTTGATAGTAAAGGTTTTAGGGAATGAACCAACTCTAGTTAGACTAGATATTCTAGAGGATTATGACTTATGGATGTTAGTTCATAAATTGGCATACTATCACTCAACATTGGTTAGAAACGTAGTTTGAAACTCTAAGCCTATTAACTTTGTTCAATGTGGGTTTACATTAAAAGGAGACAAAATCATTATGGTTTTAATAAGAGCAAAAGAAACATTAACCTTTAAGGAAAGAGTAATGGGATCTTAATTCCAAACCTTACAAGAATTGATAAACGAGTAACTTATAGATGATGTTGTTTAGGCAGCTAAATTAGCAAAAGTTATTATTAGTGTAAAGTCTTTCTCCAACACATCTAAAATTAAATTTTAAGGTAAGCATAGAAATAAGAATGATGTTAAAAAGATCTTTATTGATTCTCCTTCTACTAAAGTTTGGCTTAATGGGATTATGCATGATATGGTTAATAAGCCTTTAAATGTTAGCTCTAAAGAGATTTCAGCTATTGATAAAAACTTATCCTTTGTGCAGTGAGTCCTAATGATAATTTTAGTCTACTCTCTAATACCTCTGATCATATTTAGCTTAAGTTTAGTAGGCATGCTGTGAATGTTATTACCAGTCATTCGCCACCTTTGACAATTGGTCCAAACTCCATAGAAGGAATATAAAGGGATATGGTTTATGGATTCCTTTTGGATCCATATCATAATCCTACTTGCTTTCCTCATCCAACAATACTAAAGATAAAGACTTCTTTTGGTGAGAGTGTTAATTAAAACTTATAGGCTAATAAAAATATATCATAGAATCCTTTAAGTGAGATTAAAGTTGCTATTAGACAAATGAAGAGTATATTTTGATTTAGTGGATATTTAACAATAAAAGATTTTTTTTCCATAATTCAATTATGATTAAATGAATTATTTGGAATTGTAGCAATGTAACCAATAAAATCTTTAAAATTAATTTTTGTGATTTAATCTTGAGATATAAAATTGATATTTTTATAACTATATAGCCTATGATTAATGGTTAAAAAGTAAAGGATGCTATAAAAAACATGGAAAGGTGGAAGATTATTAAATCTTAAGTGGAATATGGGTGTTATGGTGTAGGAAACAAGTGAAATTCATTCAACTTTTAATTCATTATTAATATATTCACTTACAAATTATAATTAATGCCAATAGTTTATGTTCATTTACGACATTTTGTGCAAATTCTCATAAGCTAGGGAGAAGAACTTTATGAAATAAACTTAAGATGTTGGTTCCTAGGATAATTTAAAAGATAAGGTGAATTGGATTTATTCGATTTGATTACTTAACCCCTTCTTAAACCCAACTCCAAAGAGTACTAACAAGAGAACTAATAACAAATAACAAATAATAAATAACAAAGCCATCAATATAAACAATTAAAACAACTAAAAGTAGAGAGAGGCATGGGAAGAAATAGTATGCTTGGTGATTTATAGTGGTTTGGCTTAAACTGAGAGCTTACATCCACTCTTTAATGTTTGTTCCTTAAGAGTTTAACTTCACTGACTCTTTATTTATAAGGTGAAAACCATCTTTTACACTAGGTCACCTTGATTTTGATCATAACAAAATTTTTATGAAACTTTTATAAGAATATAATGGCTTTTCAACTTTTAAAGACTCATACTTCATACTTTTCTTTGAAGCACTCTTGCTTTTTGACAATCTTAACTTTTCTCTCATAAAGCTCTTCTTTTAATTTCTCACTTTTGATTAACTTTCTCTTTTCATTAGATGTATACAATGAATAACTCTTCTAAGTCTTGTTGGTTCTTATATAAAAGAGTTTCTTAAACTTCTTATAAATAAAAAAACAAAACTACTTATTGATGATTAAATCCTTTTAATAACTAGAATCAATTTTCAAAATAATAAACTTTATCTTTAAGATATTAATCAATTATAGTACTTATACTAGTTCATCAACCTAAAATCTTTGTAAATTTTTTAGTTTCTGTGCTTTTGACTTCTTCAGTTCCATTAGTCGATAGCAGTGACTAGTTAAATTGACCAACTTGAATTCTTTGTAACATTTGCAATGTTTAAGTTTTTAGCTTTTGAGTTATCTCTAGTTAATTGCAATTACTAATTATATGGATTAATTTGAAATTTCTATAACTTTTCATTTCGTGGTTTCTTTGATATTTAGTGAACCGTAAGCACTAGTTTAGTTGACCAACCCAAATACTTTATTTCTTTTATACTTTGTTTCTTCTTTTTTTTTCTATTAATCAGTTGATACTATAGGTCGACTAATTCCAAATTTCTATTAATTTTAAATTTTCATGATTCTTTTCATTGTTTTTTTAGATCACTTAAAATCTCACTTAATACCTTTATATAAATATAGATTTGACAAAAAGCAAGATCTTTAAATAATTATTAGCATAATTTAAATTTCAAATTCAAAGATCTTAAATAATGCTTGTATAACAAGTAATAATATCAATCAAGCATAGGGAATACATTAAAACATAGAGGCATAACACATGACCTACTAAACTTAACAATCTCTTTTTTTTTTTTTTTATAATAACAACCATGATTGATTGATGGATAATAAGATGAACAAAATGTGATAGCTCCCTTTGAATGTGTGCTCTCTCCTTTATTAATGCAATCAAAGCATAATTGATCAAATAAATTGGTTAACCTATAAACTTAGCAAAAGTTAAAGCAATAAGACAATGATCAATCAATAAATAAGTCATAGCTAAATATCTTTAATCAATCAACCAAAGGAAAATATCAAAGCAAACATATAGTATAAGTATTGAAACATTCAATAAAGTATTATAGTACTAGAATACAAATGAGATACACTCATCTAAAAGAAATAAATTAAAAGTTCAAGGAAATCAAAGCCATCAATCATCTCTTTCCCCCTTTAGCATCATTAAAAAATGCATGATTTGGACATTATTGCTTTTTTTTTTCTTGGAGTTACCTTTATAATAACCTTATTTCTTCGACTGTCTAAGGATAGAGCAAATTTTTCCCTTGACTCCTTTATGAAATCCTATAATTCCGCCCAAATTTCATCCACATTATCCTTAAACTCATTCACATTCCCTTTAAACTTATTAATTTCCTTAGTCGAGGAAGTCATATCAATATTGATAGAGGCTTAAGAAGGAGTTAAAGAACTTACTATTATTAGTGTTGTACTAGATGAATCTAGATTTTATCTTAATTCCTTTAAATATGTAGACCACTTTCCTTCACTTTACACTAAATACATTTACTTGAGTGTGGTGGTATTAATGAATTGACCTAAATTAACATAAAAAGGGCCTTTCTAATTATAGGTACATTTAGCTTATGAAGCGAGTAACTCAAATGCATACCATAAAGGAACTTTTGGATTGGCTTATTTTAAACTTTCTCAATTACCATATCATATGCTTTAACAAGTTGAATTTTTCATTCTTTAACAAGTACATTAGGAAAAACATATCAAAAAAAGTCAAGTAGTTGTAATGACTACTTTAAAGATTAATGTAGCAAGTCACTATCCTTTGAATTATCCTTGACTTGATTAGTAAGAAAGGTAATTTGAAGGGCTTCCTAATGTTACCACTTTGTTCAAAAATATTAACTTGACCTTCAAACACGATTTTTGGTTACCTTAAAATTCACAAGTATATGGGACATTCAAGAAGTGAAGTAGGCATGAATCTAAATATTGAACCCACAAGGATACAACTCAAATACCAAATTATGAAAATTCTCTATATTATTTACATAAACTGATTAAAGAAAGAGTTACCTAATTATGAATTAAAAGTCAATTGTAAAATGTAAACTAAAAATCAATAAATAAGATTTTTAGGACTTGGATTTCATCAACTAAATACCAATAACAAACTTAACATCCAGTTATTCTAATTAAAACTTGTTAATAATAATGACCAAACTCCTTAAGGTAAATGATGATTTATTTCAAGAGTCAACAACTATACTTATATTAATCTTATATCTATTTTTTGAGATTATATAAACTAACATGAGTTCATTAAATCTTGTGGAATCTTTAACAGTGACCACAAACATATGTATTTATTTTTAAACTACACTACTGAGGTGTATTGCTTTTACAAATTAGTAATAAACTTTCACTTTTACTTCATTGTTTAAAACCTTAAATATGCAAATAATAGCCAATTACTCCTATGAATGAAAATCAAAAGTATTAAATTGAATTAACTAAGAATATTTAAAACAATCAAAATATTAATTTGTTAATATAATTCAATGATTATATCCTTACCTTAAAATAAAAGATCTAACCACTTATATTCATCAAAATACACTAATAAACAATTAAATTTTCATAAAACATCTTAAAATAAATTAGTAAATAATAAGAAGGAAGAGAATAAAATAGGAAGGCTAGTAATCTTTAAGTCTTGCACATTCATCTTTTGTCTTTGTTACTTTTAAATCCTTTAGTTGCTATTTTACCCTCTTATTCTCCACCACTCAGAACCCTCCTTTGGTTATGATGTTTTTCCTTTAATATATATATTTCCCAAAACCCTAAATTGGATAGTAAGTAAAACCCAAAAAAATTAACTCCAATCCCTATATTTTAAGATTCTTGAGTTAATACTAATTAATATTCATATTTGCTCCATTAACTTTTAATTAATTTTTAAATATTAAAATGACATAATTTTAATTTAGACTTTTCACAAAAGTTGTAGTCTTATATCTTAACTTTCTAGAAAGATAAAAAAGTTTATAACTTTAATTTTGGTTCAAAAACTAAATAGTATTCAAGTTGTTAGAATAGGACTTTTGACCAAAATATAAGATGCTTTCTAGTCCAAATCTATTATTTCCTAAAACTCATTTAAAGTTTAATTTATCACTTAAACCTATAAAATAAGAAAAAACAAAGACTAGATAAATGTAATTAAAATCCAAAATATTAAGACTAATTAACCTAAAAGTTAGGGGAAACACTCAAATTATGATATAAAATATGTAAAATAATTCCACATATTAGTATGTAAAATAATTCCACACATTAGTTTCCATTTACTCTTAAGTATTAAATTTACCAAAATTCCATGGATCATCCAATTAACACATCTAGCTTTAGTAGTAAATTCAAGTAATTTACAATTACCTTAAGAGTGATTTTCACTATCTTTTCATAGACATAACAAGTAATCATATAACAATTTTTGTTCACTTCCATATTTGCAAAGGAATACTTCATCATATTAGTACAAAAATGACATCTAAAAGTGATGAACCTAATCTACTTCTAAAATGCAAATCCATTTAAGAAACCCTTTGTCTCAAACTCAGTAACACAATCCAAGTTAAATGGTTTAGTAGGATACACAGTCCTTTTCTTCAACTTGTAAAAATCATCTTTGATTTGAAAAGTTTTAAAATAAAAACTATAGAACTTTGATAAATCAAATAGTTAAAAGGATGATTAACCTTGTGTGGTAGTTGTTTATGGTGATGCATTTAGTGGAGTTGTGGGTGGTGCCATTGGAGATAATGTAGGCTTCGAGGATCTCTCCATTAAGGATGGTGTTGGCTTAACACTTTTTGGTTTCGCACCCATATTTCCTCTTTGGTACTAGTTTAATCCTTTTGGCCGATGGTTGATTTAGGTCTCTCCTTAGAGGATTGACAATGAGGGGGGGAGGAAAGAAGGAGGAATTGATGGCAATAAGGATCCAAGTGTTGAATGAGAATTTATAATATTTATTTCCTTTTACATTTAGCTGTTTCAATGAGTTTTATACTTATTTGAATTGATGAGAATATACTTTGCAAATTAGGTATGTTTTGGAGAAGTTTTGAAAATATATACTTTTAGTAGGAAAAATTCTAGTATTTTATTATTTTGACATTTGTTACTTGTTTTAGAGTTTTCACTAATTCAAAGGTTTATATTGAAGAATTAGTATTTAATGAAATTGTAGTAAACATCTCAAATTTTCCAAGTTAGGATTGTGAGTTCAAATTCAAGTTTGTTTAACCCTTGAAACATTACTCCAAAGATAAGATAGAAAAACTAAAGTCTAGTCCTAATTAAAGGAGTCTTAATTGAAGGAGTCTTAATTGAATTAGGATTTCTATCTGAGTACTAAGTACTTAAATGGATATAACTTGAGTTTTAGGCATTCAAATTTAGTAATTTAAAACTCTAAACTAAAGCACACATTTAAGCTTATAATTGTTATAAAGACACTTAGGCCTAGATTAGTTTTTTAATAGATCAAAAATATTAAAAAATTCATTATAGAATTTGTCATGTGTTAGATTGGGTTAGTTTTAATTTTTAACTCATAATTTAGGCTTTAGACCTTCTTTTTTTTTTTTAGGCAAGACTTAATGTGTAGGAAAACTAAAAAGGAGGATTACAACTTAAAAAAAAAAGGTAGACTCTAATTTTGACTATATCTAATCTAAAATTAGTTTGAAAGCTAATATAGGAATTTTGAAAGATGAAGGAAATCGTCACTTTTTAAGGTTTATTGGTGGTTACTATGTACACTTTTTTTAGAATATAAATAACCATCTTTTGAGAGTAAAATAAGGAGATGTTCAAAAAATAAAACAATTATTCTATAAGGAATTCATTTTTTTAACATATATAGTTAGACTCTTTAATAGTTTTAAGAGGTTTCAAAAGTTTTAATATTTTAATGGTATAAATTATTCTAGAGTATTGTTCTTTTTTCTTATAGAATTGTTTGGGTTATCCTAATTTAATGGTTGAATGATTGTTTGCTTAATTAATTTGGTTTGATTTACTAAATTGATTAAATAAATATTAATTGTTATAATTAGGAATTGTGATTTTTTTTTATTCTCTTCCTAATCAATAAGTAGAGAATAATAATAGGAGATTATGGACAAACTTGCATCTTATTATTATAAATAACTTAATGTAAGTTAAATGATGCAAGTTTGTGTGATTGTTACTTAAATTAACTTATTTTCCTCATTCTAAAAATTGCTAATATATTACTTTAGAGAATTTATTCTAAAGGTATAATGGTTAAAATTTAAGTGAATAGCTTATTTTGTGTAGTGAATATTTAAAAAAAAATTCAGGTTATAGAGCTTGTTATTATCTAAGATTGATAATTCCATTAGGATTGAAATAATGTTGTAAGTGATTAAAATCATTAAATATCATAGTTATGAATGAATCTAGAACTGGACTTTTAGTATTTGATCTTTGTCTAATTTGTTTTATTTAATTAGTTTGTTTATTTTACTTGTTACAAAATTAGAATTTAACTTTTTCTCCCTAATTACATTAATATCTTTAATTTGTAGTTAATTAGTAGTAAATTGATAATACTCGTAAGGTTGACCTTTACATTATTTACTATTGAATAATCAAGAGTAAGTTATTAAATTATTGGTGCCTTAATGATAGCTATCACCAAGCGACATTAATGATGATATATACTTAATAGTGACTCTTAGTCTTAATGTTGAGGTTAATGGTGGCACAAAAAAAAGAAGAGGTATGGTATGGTGCTACATATCCTTATAGAGTCTGAACATGACTTGTTCTCATTGAGCTTCTTTTTCTTTAAGGTTGATGTAGATTTTAGTGCTATAATTGATAGATTTGAGAGATCGATGTTCTGGGAGGTTGATTTTAAGAAGATTCAAGGAGATTTAAAGATTTAGGGTTTGAATTTTGAAAAATAAAAGATGATTTTGAAAAATATGGATTTTAAGATCTAACAAGGAAAACTAAAAGGTTAGTTTTAAAACTAACATTGGTTAACCTATATTTTCAATCCTGTTAACTAATCCCACTTGGATATAAAAACTAATTTTCATATTTTAACCATACATTATCTAAAGCATTTTGTAACACATAAATCAAACATGTAAACATATATAATCATACCATAAAACACATAAAGCAATATTAAATCACAATAATTACATAATTAAAAGATCAATTTAACTCAATCATACATAATCTCTCACTCAATGATCTGATAAAGATATTAGCCAATTGATTTTCAATGTTCATAACCTCTAAGGATACATCTCCCTAAAATACTTGATCTTTAAAAAAATGGTGTCTTAAGTCAATATGTTTGATTTAAGTATGGTGTGTGGGTTTTTAGTCATATTGATTACACTTGTGTTATCTTACTTGATAGGTATATAGGAGCAGTGTAATATAAAGTCTTTTAAGGTTTGTTTCATCAAAGTAATTGACTATAGCAAGCTCTTATTGCAATGTATCTTACATGAGTTGTAGAAAAATCCATTAAACTTTGCTTTTTATTGTACTATAAGACTAAAGTTTGAACATGGAACTGACATGTTTTCTTTCGTTATATTTTATCTCCTATATGGTCTAAGTTTAAGTAATCAACCCCTTAGGAAATGAAAGTCTTAAACACACACTTCCCTTTATAGACCTAAGCACTTTCTTAAAGGTGACTAGGTGTAACTCCATTAGGTTGAATTGAAATCTTACATATAAATAAATGATAAACATCATATCTAGTCTATTGGTTATGAGATTAAGACAAACATCATGTTTGGTCTACTAATAGTAAGATTAAGAAGGGTACCAATTATACCTCTATACTACTTTCTATCTACAATCTTACTATTTACATCATTGTCTAACTTTGTAAACGTGTTCACTAGAGTGTCGCAAGGTTTGAAATTATCCATGCCAAACTTCTTTAATAGTTCCATTGCATACTTGGATTGGTTGATGAAGATTTTATCCTTTGTTTGCATGATTTAGAGTCTAAAAAAAAAAGTTTAATTATCTAATCATGCTTATCTCAATTTTTGTATCTATATCACTAGCAAACTCCTTGCATAATGACTTATTTAATGGCATAAAATATGATGTTATCAACATAAATTTAAACAATTAACATACCTTTATCATTTGATTTGGTAAAAAAGATAATGTCAACTTTATCTTTATTGTAACTCTTGTTAACCATAAAGAGCTTAACCTTTTATACCAAAATCTTAGTACTTGTTTTAATCCATACAAAGCTTTTGAAAGCTTGTAAACATGATTCAAAAACTTTTTACTTTTAAAGCTAAAAGGCTAATCTACATAAAATTCTTTTGTGATGTAGCCATGGAGGAATATGCTCTTTACATCCCTTTGGTATAACCTAAAACTTTTATATGATGCAAATGCATATAACATTATAATTGTCTCTAACATAGTAACTAGAGTAAAGGTTGCATTATAATTAACATCTTCTTCTTGATTACAGCCTTTGACAATTAACCTTGTCTTCTTTCTCACAATTTAGCACACTTATCAAGCTTGTTTTTAAAAACCTACTTGGTTCCTATAATAAAATAATCATTATTTCTTAGTACCAAAGTCTAAACCTTATTTTTCTCAAACTAGTTGAGCCAATCTTCCATTATATGCATTTAAGACTAGTTAACCAATACATCATTTACACATACTGGTTATATTTGTGAAATAAGTGCTATAGTGTTAGTATTTCTAAATGTAGATTGAGCTCTCAAAGAATTAAAAGGGTTGCCAATAATATGATCTTGGAACACTTTTCCAACATATTTCCACTCTCTTAAATCTTACTAAACAACACTATCAAAATTGGCATTTTTTGGACAACTCAACTCATTTGCTTAAGTTGTTCACTCTGTTCCATTTTAACATCACTATAATGTTGTTGTCTCCTAGATCACTTGTTTACCTTCTTAAAGGTTTTATGCATATTTGCAAGATTATCTAACTCTCCCTTTATAGGAAAAAAGGATTTAGCTTTATTTAATGCAATATACATAGACTTCTTTACAACAAGAGTTTTCTTACTAAAGACCCTATATGCTTTTTTACTAAAAAACTATCTTAAGAAGATATCTTTTTTTCCTTGAAAATCAAACTTGTCTAGGTTGCCTTTTGTATTTAGAATACAATACTTACAACTAAAGACTCATTTATTCTAGGTTTTCTTCCATTCCATAACTCATAAAAGGGTTTTTACAACCAAAGTATTGAGGAAGGATATATTTATTTAATATGGTTTTGGTCATCTTTTATAATGGTTTATTCTTCTTTTTAGCTACTTCTTTTTGTTTTAGAGTTCTTAGAGCTAAAAAGTTGTGAAAGATATCTTGAGAATTACAAAGATGCTTAAAACTTTCACTCAAACTCACACCTATGATCACTTCTAATTAAAGTGATATAATACTTCTTTTCATTTTAGACTTGCTTACAAAACCCCTTAAAATTTTCCTAGCACTTATTCTTGTGAGTTAAGAATACAACCATGCAAATTGACTATAATTATCTTTAATAAGATATGCAAATGACTAGCCATCTTAAAATGAAACATAAATAGGACCAAACAAGTTTATATATAATAGTGACAAGGGTTTAAAAGTAGCATTTTGTTTATTCTTTTAAAGGAGTTTTTGCTTTATTTATTTATTTGACATATATGACACACTTTGTCTTTCTTAAATTTCAACTTTAAAAGACTTTTTACGAAGTTGTGTTAGTTAAACTTTGATAGTTATTTCATGTTTTCATGACTTAACTTTCGTTATCATATCCATTATTCTTCATTAATAGAAGTAAAACACTTGACATCTTGGTTAGTTAAAGTGTGTAAATTAATAATATATATATTGTTTAACCACTCAACAATAAATAAAGGATTAGTTTTTTTAGAATGGGTAACATGGTAAGTATTTTACTTAAATGACACCTTGTAGTCATTATCACATAATTGACTAATACTTAATAAAATGAACTTGATTCCCTTAATAAGTGAAACATCATCAATCATTCAGAATTTTTCTTATTTATCTTATCAATACTAATAATCTTATCTTTGAAATTGTATCCAAACATTATTATTTTGCCGCTTATTTTCTTAAGGGCAATAAAGCTCTCGAAACTTCTTGTCATGTGTTTAAAGTAGTCATTATCGAGATACTATTTATCTTTCTTCATTTTGCTTTTAAGATATAGCTATAAACAATTCATCTAAATTTTAGTACCAAAATTTTCTTCGATTTGTAATTGTTAGATATGGTGCCTCTAACACCTATATGAAAATAATCATTTAGGTTTCATCTTAAATTACACAAATATTGGATATGACTATAATCACCATAGAAGTAACATATAACATAATCTCTAGCATAATTTATATGCATAAGTATCATATTTATCATAATCATACATTTATCATAAGAATGTACATGCCTATAAAATGTTTTAAGGCTTTTGTATGTGTCTTGTGTACATATATGTATACTTTTATGATACTTTTCTACCATGATATAATGCATAAGCATTTTTACGTGATCTATTACTAGATGCTTATGCATATGTATGAGAATAAGCTACCTTATCCTGAGAAATTTTATGTTGATATACATAAGATATATAGTTCAAACTACTCTTCTCACCTTAAGACTTTCGAGATTTAAATAATATGTCTAATTTGTTTTCACTTTAAGCAAATTTAGAAAATACTCTTAAAATTTATATGCTTCTTTCTTTAGATGAATGTTTTCATCCAAAAGTTTCATGAGTTTTTCCTTATTATAGATATTATCTAACTCATTATTTTTCTCAATGAGTAACTTGACTTCATCTTTTAATGAAACATCTTACTTCAAAGAAAAATTCTTATATAGAGATTTTTGTTCTTAAGAACCATGCCTTTGAACTTCTTATCTATGCAATTTAAAGTATTATACAATTCATTAAGTAAAGACTCCTTATCATTAAAGATATCATAGTCAACATTTACCTCATTCTCTATACCCATAGATGCCAAGTTGACTTCAACATCGTCATAATTATTTTTTAAGTCACTTAAGTCATCCTAAATAATTTTGAGGGCTTTTTTTATTGGTTTTTTGTCCTTTTCTTGTTAATAGGATAATTATGAGTAATATGACTAGGTTTGTTACAATTATGACAAATGATCTCATTCTTATCGCGATTGCTCTTAAAAGCTTTCTTGTCACTTTGCTTCTTTTTTTTTTTTTCAAGGTTGTATAACCCTCTTAATTAATATGACAAGCTCTTCTTCATCATCTTAAGTGTATTGATCACTCTCATCATCATCATCACTTTCTTTGGGGGAGAAGGCCCCAAAAGCAACTCATTTCTTCTTTTTAGTAACTTTCTTATTAAAGTTTTTCTCATGGGTCAACAAAGACCCTATTAACTTATCCAAGTCTAAGGTGTTTAGTTCTTTAGATTTCATGATCATGATCGCTTTGAGTTGTAAGACTTTATAAATGATCTAAATATATTTTTTACAAGATCACTTAATGTTCTTCATAAGGTTGTTAAATGGACTGATGATGTTGGTAAATCTTGTGTACGTCTTTAAGATTATCTCATTATTTTTCATTTCAGAGAGCTCATATTCACATATAAGTATGTTAAGTTTGTGTTATTCACTTATGTTGTACATTTATGAATAACTTTGACCTTATCCTATATTTTCTTTGTTGTCTTATATAAAGAAACTCTATTGTATTCATTGACACTAAAGCATGTAAATAGTTTTGGAGTTGGATTTGGAATTTTTTGACCTTTTTGGTGGGGTCACTCTTTTTCCCACTAGTACTCTTCAAGGTTTTTTAGAGCTACTTTAACTATTTTCCAAAATTCATAATTATGAGATATATATATATATATATATATATATATATATATAATCATCTTATTTTTTTAGTAGTTGTAATTAGAATTATTAAAAATAAAGGGTCTAAAAATGTTTCCACTTTCAATATGACATATGGGTTTAAAGGATGTTATGGATCAACTTTATGATATTATGCTTATGACATAAAGATATTGCTTTGGTATCACTTATTGGTCCTTAAAGCAACCAAAAAAAGGAGTGAATTGGGTTTATTTGGTTTAATCATTCAATTTACACTTAATTTTAACTTCAAAGAATAATAACAAGATAACTAATAATAAAAAATAAATTAAGTATTATAAACAACTAAAAGTAAAGAGAGAACGTACTTAGCAATTTATAATGGTTCGACTTAAATCAAGAGTCTATATCCACTTTGAGAGTTCAATTTCACTAACACTCTTTTAATTTTTTCTGTAAGGTGAAGAAACTTTTTACATTAAATTATCTTGACCTTGAACATAATTAAGTTTTCATGAAATTTTTATAAAACACAATGGTTTTTTAACATTAAAAAACTCGTACTCTATCACTTTTCTCTAAAGCAGTCTTACTTTTTTACAATTTTAACTTTTTTTTCTTAAAGCTTTTGTATTTTATTTCTCACTTTTGATCACTTTTCCCTTTTCACTAGATGTATACAATGAATATCTAGTTCTCTTACAAAAGGGTTTCTCAAACTCTTTTATAGATAGAAAATAAAACTAGCCATTGACAATTGATTCCTTTTTATAAAAAGAATCAATTTGCAAAATAAATAACTTTCTCACTATGACATCAGTCAATTGTAGCATTTAGACCAATTAACTAACCTAAAATCTCTATAACTTTTCTAATTTATGTGTTTTTAACTTCTTTAATTCCATTGATTGACCATAACAACAAATCAAGTCGATCAACTTGAACTCTTTTTAACTTTTGTAATGTTGAAGATTTTAGTTTTTAAGCTACTTATGTTCAACTAACATTACTAGTTAATTTGATTGATTTAAAATCTATATAACTTTTTTTTTATAACTTCTTGGATATCTGGTCAATTACAGAATATTGGTCTAGTAAATTAATCCAAATACTATATTTCTTTTCTACTAATTGATCGGTTAATACCATAGATTGATTGATCCTAAATCTTTATTAACTTTTAATCTTCATAATTCTTTTCTTTTTTCTTTTTTTAAGTAACTCAAAATCTCACTTGATTCTTGTTTATAAATATAAATTTGATAAAAAAATAAAATTTTTATATAATTATTAATATAATTCAAATTTAAAATTTAAAAATCTTACTAAAATGAATATGAATTAAATAAAAATAATATTTGCATAATAGATAATAATATCTATCAAAGGAAATACATCAAAATATAGAGAAATAAAGAATAACATATAATTTATTAGACTTAATAATCTCACTCTTAATTTCAACATAAGAGTTTAGTAGATCTAATGCAGAAGTTGTGAGAGTTAGTAGGTGAGTTCAATGATATTTCCACCTTAGATGATGAGACACGAGAGTCTAATGAATATATTCATCAAGTATGCAATTTCATTATTATGGTGAGAAGCCTTAGTTTGATTGATTGATGATTTGTGAGACCACGGTTTATTTGGACAAGGGAGAGAGCTAGAGTTCAACTTAAGAGGGCCTATTACAATCTTAATGGTCGATTGAAGTTCTTGGATGCTATAGTCCATTCCTTACCTCTATTGTATTCAGATCACAACCCAATAATGATTTCCTTTACCCAAACAATAAATTGAAATGAGGTCAACGTTCATTCATAAATGAGGCTACATGGGAAACTCATGAGCAATTTCCAACATTTGTGTGAAGCATATGGAATGGAAGTGCGAGACTAGTAGAAACAATTCATCGATTCCTCAATTAGTCTAACCAGACAGTTCCTTGAGATAACCTCAGATTTTCAAAAGAAGAGTAAACAAAAGAAGCATTATTTGCAATGGGTCCCTATAAGGCGCCAGGACCAGATGAATTTTCACTTTTTTTGCTTTTTTAATCAAAAGCTTTGGTCGATTTTGAGTTTCCCCTTTAATTGATTTTGTGAGTGATATATTTGCTAGACATGAATCTATTTCTGAGGTTAATGAAACTATGGTAGTTCTTATACCATAGGTACCCCCTGAGACTTGTTTCCATATGCAGACGATCAACCTTTGTAATGTCAGTTACAAATTTATTACTATTATAATTGCTAATCGTCTCAAGGGTATCTTGCCTTTTCTTGTAGCCCCTAATCAAACTAGTTTTATCTCGGGCCCACAAAGTATCACCCATGAAAGTCATGTACAAAATGCGTAGGAAGAAAGAAAACAAAGGGTTTATGGCAGTGGAAGTAGATCTAGATAAGGCATATGATAGGCTTGGATGGGACTTCCTCATGAAACCCTCTGCGAAGTAAGACTTACTCATGATTTTACTGCCTTTATTATGAATTATATTTCTACACAAACTATGCAGGTACTTTTTAATGGTGAGCTTTCTAAATTTTTCTGACCATCTCAGGGAATAAGGCAAGAAAATTCTATTTCTCCATATATCTTTGTCCAATGCATGGAAAGACTAGTTTCTTAATAAATAAAGACAGTTGAAGATAAGCAGTAGAAGCCAATCTCCGTAGGAATGACATTCTCGCTTATTTTAAGTAGATGATTTAGTTCTTTGTGCAGAGACTTTTCCAAACCAGATAGAAATATTGTTGGAATGTTTACAATCTTTTTGTGGGGCATTGGGTCAAGAGGTCAGCACATCTAAATCAAAGTTATGTTGCTCAGCTAATGCAACAAATTCATTTGCTAGGGCACTTTGTCATCAAAGTGGAGTAACTCTCACGAATGATCTTGGGTGTTATTTAGGGGTTCCTTTAATTCAAAAGGGTTACAAAGGAAACACATAAGGCAACAGTGGAAAGAGATCAAACCCGGTTATCAAATTGTCAAGCAAGACAACTAGCTATGGCTAGGCACGTTACTTTGGTGCATTTGATCGTTTCCACTTTACCAGTATATATTAAGCAGGCAGGCTGCACCATCAATCTCTCTCCATTACTGGCCAATTAGACCAATTAAATAGGTTTTTATATAGGGCTGCGTGGAGCAGCTCGTCGAGTGCATCTGATGGATTGTAATACGATTTGTGCTCCCCGTAATCATGGGGGTTTGGGATTGTGTCAGAGTCGTAATATCAATGATACCTTACTTATGAAGTTAGGGTGGCGTTTTGTCAAAAGAGCCACATGTACTTTGGGTGAAAGTACTAAGAAGTAGATACGTGAGAGACAAAGACTTGTTAAAAGATGATTATTCTGTCTCCCAACGCTTACAGTCTAGTCGAGCCAATTTTGCCGGGGTAAAAAGGAACTTAAAGTGAAATGCCGGCAATGGTATCTTTACCCTTTTATTGACCGATTTGTGAGCGAGTGATGAACCATTAATTACAAAGGCCATTACTGAAATCTTCTTAGAAATCCTTAATCTAAAAGTTGTAGACTATGTTGAGGGTTCCAGCTTTTAGAAATGGAAAATATTCCAGTCTTGTATATCTCCCCATATACGTATGCGTATCACCACTGTAAGTGTGCTTAATCCTATGTTATCTGATATATTGACTTGGCGATTCACAAAGAATGGCGAGTCTATCATCAAATCTGCTTACGAGAGAATTACTGTGGTTCATAATGAGGATAATGTGGGACAATGGACGTCCATTTGGAAACTGCAAGTTCCTCAACATGGAAGAGGTTTTATGTGGCTGCTCATGCATGGTAAATTGCTCATTAATGCAGAGCGTTGTCACTGCCATTTGGATACCTTTGATCGATGCCGTCGATGCTCCATGGATTCGAAGATGCGATGCATGCGACTCGGGACTGTTTCTTCGGTCCAATGGTCTGATTATCGTTAATACCAGATCATCTTCGTCAGGTCTTCTTTGGACTGCCTTGAAAAGATTAGATAATTTGTAATTTAAGAGATCAATCCTTCAATAATGATGGTGTAGCATGGAATGCGGTACTTGCTACTTCTTCAATGACTATGGTGGAATTGGAGAACTGGGATTCTTTTTAGTGAAGGTTTTGTATATCCTTCAAATCCTAGTTCGCTAGTTAGTCTACTTGCCAAAACATTTTATGAGGCTTTTCTTATGCGCAATATCATGAATATCTCGGAAACAAGAGAATAAATTGGTTTGGATTGGCTGCGAATCTCTACAGAAGGGTGGATAAAGCTTAATACAAATGGTGTAGCGAAAGGTAATCCTAGAGCAACAAGAGCTGATGGTGTACTTAGAAATTATTTAGGGGGATGGATAACAGGTTTTATCAGCCACATGGGTTACACTACGTTAGTGGGTGCTAAACTATCTGTAGTTATTAAAAGACTTCAGCTTACATGAGATTATGGATTCCTTTCCGGAAGGCTATACTAGAAGTAGATACCGCCGATGTGGTCCAGTTGATCAAGAGAAGAGAAGTACCAAAGAGCGAGAATCACACTTATTATGTAGAAATTACATCAACTTTTGCAAAGGGATTGGATTATCTAATGGTTCATACGTATAGAGAGCCCAACCAGTGTGCAGATCAACTTGACAATATCGGGATAATAACCAACTTTGTTTTCTCAAAATTACAAGAGCCACTGCTGGGAATGTTGGAAATTTTGGCCATGGATATGCATGGATCTGTCACTGTCCGTCTCGTAGAATAGATTTTAGTCTATTTTTGCCTTCCTTTTCCATATATTTCACAAAGAAACTATTAAATCTTTTGACCCCAGCGTGATATTAAATATTGGCCATGCTCTAGCGTGTAGTACAATTCGTTGTTCTTTGCAAAATACTCACACGTTGGGATGCAAGCAAAGCCGCCCAATCTACTTAAACTGATCGTCCTGATCAAAAGCAAATTGAAATTGTCAAAACGAAATAGACCACCATACAAACTAACCCAACCATGCCTCGACAGCCCACACAATCACGCACAAGGCCAAGGGATCACTGCGGTCAAAAGCCATTTTCAAAGGTACGAGTCAAGTTGTGTCCTCCCATGACTAATTTTTTTAATGTTTTGTATGACTGATTTTTGGAGACAATGAAAAACTTCGGGCAAAACTGTATGCATTTGGCACTAAAGATAGAGGCAGCTTGGCATATAGAACTTGTCAACCACCGGACCAAGCTAATATTTCGTTTTGAATATAAGTGTAAAGTCAACTTAAATCGACATGCTTACATCCCTATTTATGCACACCTTGGTTCCTGACTAAAATGTATTTATAATATTCTTGAATTTTTTAAATGGAGAATTAACGAGTTAAAGGTTATTTGTGTATATAATATTTACACAAATATTTTAAAATATGATACCGAAATTATTATCAATTTTTTCTTTTTACTTCGATGGATCAACCTCAAAGGCTCAAACAAAGTAATACGAAAATCATTTTAATCTACCGAGGTCATGTATGTGTGTCAGTCGTAAACATTACGACTGTCTTTCTGGGTTATGAATAGGCAATTCAATTTGGGTTATTCGAAGAGAGGGGCAGACAAAGCTTACCTTGATGCACAAGTTTGGTTTTTAATTCCTCCAAAAATTATTGGCAGGCCGTGCACTGTCCTAATTATAAAAGGTTGAAACCCGTGACATCGACATGCAGTAAATCCGTAACGAAGAGCCAGTCATCTAACAGATCGAGCGTTGCTTATAGTAATAATACCTTATCATGCAAGCAATTAAAAACTTGAAAAATACAGTATTGATAAAGTGATCTCTGACCCTTCTTTTTTTCTTTTTTGTTTTTCTGGGCTAGCCATGTACCTTTTCGGTTAGGCATAAAGGTTGTAAAGGGCTTCCTTTTTGCCTTCAGAGAGGAATTATAACTGAAAGATGTGAATGCCACACCACACTCGCTTTCGGCTTGTGCAGTTCTCACCAAAAAATCGATGAGCCCATAAAAGACAAGTCCGCAGGTCTAAAGAATATCGACAGATCCCGTTGTTGATAAAAGCCAAGGGCCCCGGGGCCCGAGTCATGATGTGATTTGCACTGTTGAACGAGGACGGATTAAGTTTAGCGGTAATAAGAACTCAACTTACCTAAATCACTCAAACTTAAAATAAATTAAAATTTGATTAAATCAAAATTTAGATAATTTAACTCAAAATTGAATGTATTTTAGATGAATCTAAAAATTGATATATTTGAGATTTAATTTATCCGAGATTTAGTGTATCTGAGTTTCCATGTACCTTACATCCTTAAACCTCAAAGTATTTAAAATTCAAAAATATCCGAATAATCAAAAACTGAAAACAATTCGACCGGTCTATTTACCGTATCTTATTTAATTTCCAGTGGGCTGTCCCGAACCAACTGGTTAATTGCACTCAGCCACTCACCGCTACTTTTTATGGCAGAGGCTGACTGATAGGCATATTTTCTAATTATTTATAATATTTATTTATTTTCTTTTGCCCTCACTACACGGTACGAATTTTGAACTCAATAACTTATTGCTTTACTACCCGGTCAGTTAGCTAGGCTTATATTACCAATTTCAAAATGAGTCCAAGAAGTTCTCGTTAGCAAAAAAAAAAAAAAGGAATTTTACTTTAATAATATAAATTATAATTAAATATATTTCAAAATGCATGTCTTCTCATTCGTCTTTTCCAAGAAGACAATTATAAAAGGTCATGTATATTTTAACCGTACCAATCCACAGAAATGTCCATTTGGTTAGTGGACATTTAATTTTCAGTATTAACGTTCTTTTAATTAAAGACATGCATGCTAATCACTAAATATCATTATTTTAACTGCACTAACCAATGAAAGCATGCACTTGGTTAGTAGAAATTTAGTTTCCTACATTGAAGCCTTTTTAATTAAATACATGTATACTAATCACCAAATATCATTTAGTTCTATAGTGACCATATCTTTTCAAGGTCACATGTTTGACATTTTAAAAACTGCATCTTTCGACCCTTTTGGACACCTTAAGTTTAAAACCCATTGGTGTAAGTGCCTCTTTGTTTTTATGTTATTTTTCAAAAAATAGTTATATACAAATGGTTGACTAGACACAGCCAATCAATTGCTGCAAGTCTGATACTTAAACTGCCCTTTATAGGTCGCTCCAGCACTCGACACTTCTTCGTTCTCTTTTTCCAAGGAATTTACAATTCCTCCTAATTTTCCTGCTTCACGAAACTTTTACTTTTTCAATTCCTTTCTTAAATTGCATTCATGGCCTCTTGTGCAATATCTAATGGGCACATTGTGCATGAAAAGTGCACTTTTCATCACATACAAGGCCACTCTTAATGTAAGCACCAATTTTTCATACACGTAATTGACGACGAGGAATTAACAATTCTTTTGGCCATCAATTGACCTTGTTCTTAAGGAAACAACGTTCTTTAAAGAGGCCACCAATGTTAAGGAAACAACATTTTCTTTTAAAAGCCACCATTTGGCTTAGTGGTTGCAACTTGCAACAACCTATCACACCTTTTGTTTACGATTGTGCATCCTTTGGTGCCTACCATGCACGTATAACCATAAACAAGTGTCCATATATGCACCTTTCTTACATAGGCCCTCTTTTTTTTTTTTTTTTTTTTTTTACATAAAGCCATGACATATCTTGAATAGGGAATTAACAATCCCTTTTAAAGCCCTTTTACTCCCTGTAGTGTGACCAAAGGCCAAAACATAATGTCTTTTCACCAATTTTATTCATAAGGCAACTATACAAGAAATTTTTTATTAAATTGTTTCTTTTTCAAATTGCATGCACTTCCTCTTCTGTACACTAACTAAAGACTATCATCTTATTTAGTATACATATGTTGTGAAAGAAACAATATCTTAATACTTCATCTTTTCACATAATTATGAAAGAAATATACCTTAATCAAGTTAGACTTTATTTAACCCTTTCACAAAGTTGGAAGCAATTCTTTCAACGTTTCATCCATAAAAACATTTTGCCTTAAAATTATCTAATTGAAAATAGGGCCTTACCAAAAATGAAAGAATTCCTTCAAATTATATATTAAATGTCATTCTCCTTAAGAAAATATTTGCTTTTATAATGGTGCAATAAGTTTATAGTGAATTTCCTTATAAACTAATGTAAAATATAAATATATTTAATTATATTTTACATTATTGAGATTAAATTTTTAAAAAGTTTATATATTATGTAGAATTATTTTATTTGAAAAAAAATATTTTTTTCTTATATTCTCTTTTTTTTTATCAAAAGGAAAACCATAATATATATAGTAGTCCTAAGGTCATTTAATAAAAAAAATATTTTAATATCAATAAATATGACCCTTTTTAACATGTCTTCTCATAAGAAGATATTTTTTATAACTATAAAATAAATTAAAAGTTATTTGATAAAAAAAGATATATCTTGGTAGTAATAAATATGACTCTTTTCACATTTTTTTAATGAAAAGATATCTTTTTATAATGACCAAATAAACTAAAAAATATATTTACTTTTTATTTTAAAAATATTCTAACAAAAAAAAAATCAAACTCTTCTCTCAAATTTATCATAGTCAAATCCAGATGAATAGTTTTCCTTTGAAATCAATGCATACAAACATGAAATTTGTAGATAGAATCTATACTCTAGTCAATAAGCTAAAGCATTGTTGTCATATTATTGTTGATGTAATGAAATTCAATCATTTGTCTTTTACATACATAAAGAGAGAGAAAAAAAGAAGAAAAGAAAAGAAAGAGCTTTTCTTCGTTAGTTGGATTGGGCCAGGAAAAAAAAAACCAACAAAAATTGTCTTTGTTTACTTTTTGAAGTTTTTAAAGAAAATAAAGGTTTTCCTTTTATCACTTTTAAGGGAATCCATTTTTTTTGTTCCATAATTTAGTATAATGATAAAGTTACTTGAAGGAAAATTTTAGTTCAATTCACTTTAAAAAATAAGTTAAATTAATTTAATATTATATATGAGAAAAAATAAAAAAAAGATTAAGTGAATTTAACTAAAAGAAAAAAAATGTGTGTGATTAAAAATGATAAATTTATCATACTCATAAAGAATAAATAAGTATGATAGGTACTTTACTTAAAATATGTTAGGCATCCCTAAACAAAAATCATTTAATTAGTGCAAATTGTGTTATAAATATAATATACCATGGTTTTAGTATATATTTAGAGTAAAAGATATAAATTTAATTTTAAATTCCTTTTTTGGCTATTTTAGAGAGGAAGAAAAGAAAAAAAAATTTAAAATTTTTATTTTTTAAAAAATAAAAAAATATTCATAATTTAAGTTTTTATTTTTTCCTTTTTATTTTATTAAAAAGAAAAATATACTTTTAAATTTATTTTTTAATTCTTTAAAAAAATACTTATAATTTATATCTTTTTTTATTTTTTATTTAAATAAAATAGAATAAAAAATATACTTTTTAATGATAAACTCACACATTCTGCAAATTTAAGAATGATATAAATAATTTAGTTGATTAGTAGTATAATAGTAAATTAACTTTTAATTACTCTAAAAGTTAGCTTAATAAAAATAATCTACTCAACCAATGACTTCAAACTTTTTTTTAAAGATATATAATGTTATAAATTAAATTTTATTTAATATGATAGTTGTTTACATATATATATATATATAAAAGAGAGATAATTTAGCCAATCAATCTTCTTAAGCTACTTAAAGAAAAGGAGACAAAATTACTTGAAAATCCTCATAAAATAAATCCTCATTTCAAAAGTTTTAAATATTTAAGTATCAATCAATCTTCTTAAGTTACTTGAAGAAGAAGAGAGAAAATTACTTGAAAATCCCAATAAAATAAGTTCACCTCCCCAAAGTTTTATATTTTTATACTTAAATACGAAAAAGGTAGAATTGGAACCAAAAAAAAAAAAAACAAACAAACAAACGGTAAACACCAAGGTAATACTGTTTGATTGCTGTGATTTTTTTAACCCAACCAAAAGAAAAAAAAAAAAAAAGCTATCACATTTGTAAACTTAAATTGATAATTGCCTACTGATATCTTGATTCAGCTTCTGTTATAGGAAGGACCCGCCACCTAACCATTGATAAGATAGAGTGAAATTTCTTTGCAGTCCACCACGACGATTATCAAATTTAAAACTTAACTCTTAAACTTTTATTTTCATAATTTTGAGTTTTAAAGATAATTTGGAATTTATAAAAATAAGAAAAGTTACTTTAATTATATAATTTATAGTTTAATAAACTTTTTAATAAAAAAGTAAATGGTAACTTATAACAGGTAAATTGCTTTAGAGTTGTAAATTTATTCTTTTCTTCAATAACATGTCACTTGTTATGTTGGGAATCATCCACCCACTGTAACAAGAAGGATGCCTAATTTGAACTAGACGAAATGAAAAATATTGAACTTATACCGAAATGGTAATGCCTTTTAACGAGAGTGGTTCTTCAAGATTGATACAAGTCCAATGTATTTTTCTGTTTTATTTGTCAAGTTAAGATTAGTAGGCATCTCTGTTTTTACGACAGACCATTAGCAATCTAATGAGTGTTCTGCAATTAAGGAAAAACATACTTGTTACTCCAAAACGATTTACACCATACTTGGTAGGAAGCATAGGCACACAATGAGAAAGAATGTTGCGTTGGATCCGGGCCGGACACGGATATGTATGTATTCAACACGACAAAACGTACCCCTCAAGGAAAAACAATTGAACTCTCGGGGTCGGACACGGCGATGATACATGTCGAACGCAACTGGGACATGTCGAAAACCACAGACAGGCGCCTCCTTCGATTAAGACCCACCGCCACATCCAACCGCCTAACTCTCAAGAAATCACCCTCTAAACAATTTATCAACCCTCAAGAAACGAAAAGTATCCGTTAAATCGTGATTTTGAACTCTCTAAGATGGGACTCGAAGTGAAGAAAGGAGAAATGAAGACGTCAAGTCGAACCATCTTCAGCTCTCGATCCGGCCACAGGGGATGCCGAGTTGAGGCATCCAAGTCCACCATTCAACTATATGTCTGTTTGGTAATGTGTTTTAACCTGCTTTGCGGTAAGACAGTGATTCTGAATTTGTGCCAGAGGAGGGAGTGATAGCTGGAAAGGTTAACACCATCGTTGACGAATTTGCACAAAGGGACTTGCGATCTCTTGGTGATAATGCTCGCTCAAGTTGGCTAAATACTAATTGGAATCCTGAATCCTGTCAGGGTGAGATTTATTGGCTTCCCTAGCCAACTTAAAACATCAAGTTTCTCCCTTTGCTCTATATATCTTCTCTCTGCAGGTGTTAGATGGTCATCATAAGTAGCGACCTTCTTTTCATCACCCAAGTTGCTTGCATCATCGGTCTCTTCTACACTCGGACCAGTTGGTTCTTTTGCGGTTTGGCCTACACCGATACCAGGATTAGATAATGATACCCTCAAGGTTAATATAGGCAGAGAATAACGGGCAAAGGAGTTGAATAACAAAGTAAACCAACAAAAAGTGAAGTTCGCTATCTTTTATGTTCTTAACAATTTGCACTTAGGCAATCGGGGGGAAAATTACAGATCATCAAAGTCAAGGAATTAGACTAAATCTTTTATAAAAGATGATACGAAAGAATGGAACACCTTCAGTCATTACACTTTCCAGCATATTCACCAACAGTGAACGCAAAAAACTTTACGTAATTCTGTTTTCTTCCAAGAACATGGACAAAAAGGTGAAGTTTTACAAGATAACCCTCTAGTACAAGTGCTTCCCTAGTTCTCATTCAAGTCTCAATCACACACGTTATCATGACATCAAGTGTAACAGTAAAGGAACAAATTGATTAACCGGTGTAAAATTTATCTCCAGCTGAAGAATTGAAGGAAACTTAGAGAAAAGGCGTTTCCTACAAGGTTAACCAGCGTATCAGGTAAGGAAATCAGTCTCATCCTACTGATAATACTCACAGATAAAGAAGCAGACTTTTCTTTATTTGACTGTCCCCAATTCAACCTCATAAAGAAGATATTTCAAGTCCTTGCTTTATTCTCTTAAAAAATCTAATATCAGAGACGCAAACAAGGCAATAAAAGAAGGACTAGAGCAAAACTTTTACATGGGCCACAATATCAATGTCATACAAGTTTGATCCAATTCAAACTCAAACAAGCTGAACAACAGCCTTTTCACTCTCAATCAGTTGATATCTTGAGATAATTCAAATATTGGCCACACATATTTAAGAAGAAATATATAAATCAAATTAATGAAAAGAAGGCCGCCAACCTGCCAAAAGCTCATTGTTTATAACTTGAGATACTTGGTCATGGTGTTTCTTGTGTTTCTTTTTCTTCTTCATTCCAACAACCTTCACATCCAAGGCTTTTCCCTTGAGCTTCAGCTTGCTGCTGACATCATTTTAATAACCAGACATCCACTTGACAAGACAAGACTGGTAAGACGCAAACTTTAGAAAACAGAAGACTTTCCTACAAATTGGAATCGCCAACTCAGTGCCGCAACAACAACAACAAAGACTACTAGGAAGATATTAAATTCTGCATAGAACCCATTGAGTTGTAGTTTAGGAGCTTTATGTAAGATATGCTTAGATTTTTAGCGGGCTATTAGATATCCATCTGCTTAGCATCCTTATTTAGGTTGGAATGAAATTGGAGTTCCTTCATGGTGAATAGTAAAGTTAACCTATTCTAATGTTTCTTGACTTCTGCTATGTGCATTTACTGACCCAATTCAGACTCTTTGTCTCGTTAGAACACTAAGATTAGTGAAATCTTTTGGGTAGTTCTCACAATATCTTTAACCCAATAGAGTTTTTTGTTGGGAGATATTCTCATAGCCAATAGAGTTTTTCTAATAGAAAAATCTCTTATCTATTCTCAGATAACCCTAAATCAAATAGAATTTTTTAAGTAAAGAATTTGTTACACGAATGGAATTTGATTGTCATTGGAGTCTTTCGTAAGCTACATCTATTTAATTTGAGATATCTCAGTTTTTTTTTTTTTATGCATATAGACATATGGTTATGTTTATGCAGGTTCATTGTACATCTCCTTCGACTTGTCTTCTGCTTTTTTAATTCCTTTATATCTATTCAAGTTTAGATCACGTTTTGAATAAAATTTTCTAATTTTTTTTTAATATTCACTTACATTTGCATATTATGTAAAGGTATTAACAAGTGACATTGCCATGGAATCTTGCTCTAATAGGTGAGATTGTTTCTTTTTTTGTTTTTTTAATGGATAAATTATTTGTAGAAGGTGTAATTCGGAGGATGGGATTTAAGAATTTTTTTTATGAAAACATTTTTACCTCTGTCAATCAAGCAATGGGAAATAGGGTAGCATTGTGATGCATAACTTTTGCTCTTAATCTACTAATTTACTTGTTAAACACTTGATCTGAAGGTAAAAGTTGGATTGTTGTATATCCTACGGGATTTTTGCACTGATTAGTGAAGTACACTTACATATTTTGGTAGGTGTTTGTGTTATAGGGGTTAGTGTCTTATCTCTGTTAGTTTAACGGCCATTTTAGTGGCAAAAATACCTTTGTTTTGGTAGCTGACACTGATATCTTCAATATTGTCATCTAGATCATCTTTATTGCTTTTAATCGAAATATTAATGAAGGACAAAGAATGAGAATTTTGAAGATCAAAATAAGAAAAACAGATGTTGTGTAGATTAGTTATTGTTGGATTAGTAATTAAATCCAAAACATGAGTTACGTCAACTTCTTGTTCTGAAACGTTCTTACTGTTTGACTTAATGGTTGCACTTTTCTTTTTTTGGATGGTTTTTTTTTTCCCCTAAGATGTCTCGATTATTGTGTGCCAATTTATCAAACCATTTGATTGATCCTATCCTTTTGCAAAAGACACATTTCTAGTGGGTTTCATTTTTATGTCAGTTTCTCATTTTAGAATATGAATTGGAAATGTATCTACAGGTAACGAAGCTGTATTTGTCTAGAGTCTAGCAATTTTTCAATATCAACAACTGGCAATCGACTGTATGATAAGCATTTGATTCTGGTCAGATATCATTGCCCAGATCTTGAAAACTCAACACAATGTTTGACCCATTTCTGTATGAATATAAGCCCCAACATCATGAGCGTTCTTGTCTATTTTTTCTTGTTTTTGCTACATCTTTGATGGTTCATGATAGTCTATGTAATTTGAAGTTTCGAAATTGACCTAAATCTAGAATAACTTCATTTTTGAATGACTTGATTTTTAGAAAACATTAATTCATATAATGCCTGAAACGATCAAAGGTTTAGATCCATTTTTGTTAATTGTATTACTTATAAATTTATAAACACTTTATAATGAGTATAGCTTAATAATTTTTCTTAAAAAATTTATCTTTATTTTTTTTTATTAGCAATCATAAATTAGGTATATTTGAAAGGTCGTGATAAGGGTGTTATTGTATGAGGTGGTAATTTGGTGTGTTTTTCTCGTATTAATATGAGTTTGATTTCTTTATTGTTGCCTTCGAGGGGACATCCACAATTGACTCCAAGTTAGGCCTTTAGGTGTAATGGTTAGTACATCCATAAAAAAAAATTTTGTTGAAAAAGAAGATAATACTAATAAGTGGACGTTGGTTTTGTGGGAAGAATTTTCACAAAAGTTCTTATGCATTCCACAAAAATTTCAAAATTTTTAAAAGCCTTGGAGAATATTAAATTTAAAGCCAAATTTCTATTTCTATGCTTTTATGATCAACTTGGACAACTTTGGATACAATCCATTTTAGGACATGATTATCAAGTATCTTTGATAGAAAGCACTTTTGCCAAATTTCAAATTCTTTCTCATTCGCAAGCTTATCTCAATGTTTACTTGTCCAAACATTTGTCTAAAATTTAGTATGATAGCCCTTTTTTTCGGCTTGTCCCTATTTATAACACATCTTAAAATGTTGTGTTAAATTTATTATAAATGGAAAGAAATAATGATAACTAGCTATCTCAAAATAGTACAAGACATTCAAAATTGTGTGAAATAAGAATATAATTCATATTTTTTTATGATATTTGCATAAGGGCTATTGAAACAGACTAAGACCTAGAACTAATTTTGATAGGTAAGGATGGGTTAATATTATTGAAGAGTTTTTTTTTTTAAAAAAACATAATAATAAGTGTAAATATGACAAACATCAATTAACAAAATAAGTAGGATATGTTAAAAAAAGATTGGAAGCAATGGAAAGATTTAGTTGGGAAAGAGACCGAATTAAAATGGAATCCTATGAAAGAAACAATTTTTACTTTTGAGATATGGTGAGAAGAGCAAATTAAGGTTGATTTTAATGTTATATATCCTTACTAAAAAAAAATTCCTGAAGTTTATGAAATTAACAACACGTTTTATTTTTAAATGTTGTAGGTTAATCTTTCTATGAAAAAATTTCAATAAATTGGTATTGAACTAGAACTTGAGATGTTTGAGGATATTGTGGTAGCCAGACAATATACTATTACACCTTCATCCGCTACTTTAAGTATTAGGGGTGGTGCTAAGATTAATCATACGATTTTTGAGAAAAATGTTGTATTAGAAGTTCATGGTAATTTAGATGGAGAAACTAGGGTTTACTGATTCCATATATGAATTATTTCAAGGATCTAATACACAAGAGTGGAATGAAAATACTAGTATAAGTAATGTAGTAAGAAGAAATGAGATTTATAAGAAAAGAGTTATTGAATGAAATTAGCACATAAAAACAAGTCTTAAAAGGAATAATACAAAACGACAATCTGGGAGGGTATTTATTATTACAAAAATAATTTATTGATTAGTTGATAGTGTTGCTCAAAATAAGGAAATAGATTTATCAAGACATTTTATACATGAGCTCATGAAAGATATTTATTATTTATCAAATATTAAAGAAGATAGTGCTTTTTTTATTGATGCAATAAAGTTAACCTAATACAATAAAAATAGAGAGATTTATTTTGGATTGACAACTAAACAAGTCAAGATGCACTGGTTACATTATCAACTCAATAAGCAAAACACTTAATAAATGCAAGATTATTTCTTTGTTACTAAAATTTTTTTGTGTGCATTATCTTATTTATTACTCGTTATATTTATTTGTTATCATTTTTTAGTTGCATTTTTTTTCTCCCTTAGAAATGACTATTGATTATGCAAATAATTACAAAAACACCATGACAATAATGTTGATGATGAAGATGGACTTTGACCAATTGCAAGTTGTTGCCATTAGTGTTGTCTATACATATTGTTACACATATTTGCACAACAAACTTTATATAACCTCATATTGAACAAGAATGAAATGGGTGATTGAATTAATATAAGGTCATGAAGTGGAATGTTTGAATATGTTCAAAAGAGACAAAAAAGCCTTGCTTTAGTTATGTACTAATCTACAATTGAATTATAGATTGAAACTTTCGAGGAGAATGTCTTCCATTGAGAAAATATGTATGTTTTTATACAAACTTTCTTTGGCTGAATCTACTAGATCAATGAACAAACATTTTTAGCATTTAGGGAAAATAGTTAGTAAATGTTTTGTAGGAGTTTTCTTAATAGTGTTATTATTTGCAAGAGATGTTATCAAATCTTATGATCTTAATTTTAGAGATATCTCACCAGAGATTCTTTATGATAATAGATATATGTCACATTTTAAAGTACTTTTTATTATAAGAATATCATAGTGAATATTTAACTTTGATTTTTATATGGATTATATGCTAAATTCAAATATCACTCAAATAAAATTATGAGTATGTTGTTATAATAGAATTGCATTGGAGTAATAGATAGAACACCTGTATATACTTGTATTTCTATGTAAGATCAAATAAGATTTATTGGAAGAAAAAGCATACTGACATAAAATATCATTTCAATATATAGTTTTGATATGCAATTTACTTTCATGTTATCTAGAAAAGAGGGTACAATACATGATGTGCATATTTTTAGTTTAGTATTAATAATTCAAAACTTAATTTTTCACATTATTCATTGTATAATTTCTTATTTATATGAATTAATATAAGTAAATTTTATTTTTTTAATACTACATATGCATCATTAAAAGGATATCTTAGACCTTACAAAAGTACAAAATATTATTTACCTGAATTTAAACATGGTCAACCACCTAAAAGACATAAAGAAATGTTTAATCGTGTATATCAAGATGATATTTAGATTATGAAAAAAAAGATGAAAGATATTATATTTAATTCATTTGAAATGTAAAGAGATATTGTTATCATATCAATGATCTTACATAATTATATTCATTAAAAATTTACAAGTGATTCAACTTTTGATAGATTTGACAAGTATTCTAATATTATGCCACCTAATATCTCTTTTGATGTTGAGAGAATTTTATAAGATAAATTTTCTAATGATAGTAGAACGACAAAGATAATTTTTGTCTTGAGCAAATTGCTTTTAATTCAATGAACTAATATTTTTATAGTTTTTTATTTTAAACTCTTTATCTAACATTTTTTATTATGTATAATTAGTATTTTTTTAACATTTAATGAGTATAATATTTATTTTTTAAGTTTTATTTTAAAATAATAATTATTTTAGATAAACTACTTTAATTATTGTCAACTAAAATAATATTTTTCATTATTCATTCAAAGCAATCTAATAAAATAAATTGAATGTTACAAGTCAATAATAATATACTTAGTATCAAATATATAATTTAAAATATAAAAAAATAAAAATTAGATTTTTAAAGATAAGATAAATTTTCAATTATATCTTTTATGATCATTTTATATACTAACATCAATTTTAATAACATTTTTACTAAATACTCATAATTTTATTGAATTTGTTTACACTATTTTTCCTATTATTATCAAATAACATATAATTTGCAGTAATAACATTTTTACTCTCAATATTTTTATTTATAGCATTTTTATTTACAATACTTTATCTCGTAGTATAATCAAACAGAACTATATAGATCCATGTTTCGGTGGTGGTTCGTCGATCAATAATTTTAAACCACTGATCAAAAAAAAAAAAAAACTGAAATGAATTACAGGGATAAAGAAAAGAGAGGGGGGACCACTGGTGGAGACGACGGCGTACAGAGTAAAAGAAGAGTTTTTAATTGTTTTTTAGGCTAATAAACGGCAACGTATCACTCTAAAAGCAATCATAGATTTGGAAATACCGTCATAAGAACTTAATCTCAAGAAACTTATTTCTATAGATATACTATGTATAGAAATAATATATTATATATTATATATTATACATATCCATGTCCTACATGCATCCGCATTTTAATATTTTTAAGATTAGTGTGTTGTAGTATTTGTGTTGTGTCACAATATTTATATTCATATTTCATAAATTAGAAATCATCCGTCCTAATAATAAAGATGCCTAATTTGAACTTAACGAAGTGAAAATATTGAAATTCCACCGAAAAATGGTAAAGTCTTTTACGAATGTGATTCCTTCGAGATTTATGTAGGTCCAGTTTTTTTCCTTTTTTTTTTTTGTCGTTTAGGCATCTTTATTATTACGATGAACCATTAGCAGTCTAACAAGTATTATGTAATTTTGAGGAAAAACATATTTGTAACTCCAAAACGCTTTTGGCCATATTTGGATACAAATGGTATCATTTTGTTAAACAAAGGGTTTGAATATATCATTTTGTTAATCGTTGTTTAATTTCTTTTTTTCTTTTTTCTTTTTTTTAATGAATTCAAATGGTATCGTGCACTAATTTAAACAATACGGTTATTAAGCAAAGAAATGAATTGTTTGGCATTGATTGGTCAACTAATCAGTTGATCGCTCTTTTCATTGATTTTAATTAATCGAGTTTTGGTAAATAAAAAGATTTGATCACTTAAACAAGTAAGTATTAATCATACTAATAAAGTCATCAATGAAGTTATTAAATTTTGTGTGAATTTTTTTATTACTTACGTAGAATGAATCGATTGGAAGGTGAGTCTACCTAATCGTTGTCAAAGGAGAAAGTTTATTCACCCTGGAGCCAGGAAGTTGACAGCACGTGGAGGAGATGCTTTCAGGGGTCAAGGGCCTGGACCCGGCATTGCATACTTGGAAAGAAATATTGGGAATTGAAAGGGCAAAGAGCATAACTAAGAAAAACACTCTTATAATATCGATTTTTATTTCTTTTATTTTTATATATATATTATAGGATCTTTATTTCAGATTAAAGAAAAAGAAAGAAAAAAAGCACTCGTATCTTACATTGGATTCATAAATAATACTTGGGAATTGTTTTGTCCCCTGCATGTTAGGATCAAGAAATGATTGAGATACAATGACCCTTGAACTTCTCAGACTCGTTTAGAAAATGGGGTTCAAATTTAACCTTGAAAGGATTAAACCTCTGTCCGTGTCCTCCTGAGCACGTCCAGCATTCTTATCCGAAGCAGGTAACACGTCGAGAATATTTAGGTCTGGCCCCAGAGCTTGCCCCCTGATTATCCTTTTACAGCCAGTTTAAAGCAAGCAAATCATTGAAAGAGGGGTCACAAGGTCACTGAAAGTTGGAGCCATACACATGCCATTTCTGTCCACCCCCACATGCTCTCTGTCTCCCTATGCCCCCACTTCCTGGCCCTCTCAATTTTTCATTTCTACTTGCAATGACTAATGACCTCAGTTTAATCCATTCCAGCCCCATCACTGCCAACAAAACTCACAAAAATCACGCTACAATCCACTACACAACTCACTTCCCATTAACAGTTCTAGTTAGATGGACTATTATGCTTCATCTCAGTCACACACTACATGCCACATGGTTCATTAATCTTGCTCCTTATTGCCTATTCCCTCCCCCCTCCCCCCTCCCCCCACCCCAGTTTCCCTTGCAATTGTGCTACATAGAGGGGGCTACGGTAGGATGCTGACATGCCAAGACATTGCATTGGATTTGTCTGGGACAACTGATCAAATGATCATTACTGAGACCAGCAGCTTGCATGAATGAGTGGATCACGGTTGGACCCACAAACCTAAAACCTTTCTTCACCATGTCTTTGCTTATGGTTTCTGATTTCGAGGTCTTCACGGGGATTTTGTGGCATGATTTGTATTGGGTGCAGATAGGCTTGTAATTAACAAACCCCCACAAGTACTCGTCGAATGATCCAAACTCACTCTTGACCTGTATTAGCAAGACCTCAATCGCTAAAATTTCTTTAGGCCCAACTCTAAATAATTAAGGACTTGTTATGGGGAATCGAACTAGCTCCAAGTTGCGGTCCACAGGGTTATTTTAAGTTATTTGATTGGATAAAACCCGCAGAAGTTCACTTATTGAAGGAGCTTACTTATGCTGCCTTCTTTTTAGAGGCTTGTCACATATAAAGACAGACGGGGAAGTTGGTAAAAAAATAAAAAATAAAAAACCCAGGGAAAATGGTTGAAATGACTATTAACAAAGAATTAAGAATGTATGAAAAGCTATGGCTTCATCTATTACCTCCAGAATTCGTTTAGAATTGTCAACAACTCCCCGAACTAGGCTTATTTCTATGCCAAACTCGGCGCCAGTTGATAGTATTTTCTTTTCAGTGAATTTGGCAACCTCCTCTGCTTCAAACTCTGAAAAAGCCTCCCTGCAGTAGCCATTAACTAGTTAATCACTCTTTATCATTACACCATAGGAGACATAATTAAGTACCAACTTTTATTCTCTTCGAACACTCATTAACACCCACCTGAATGCTTGCCTTTTCTTCAAAACCGAAGTCCAATCTAATCCAACCTGTGCACCAGTCAGTACTAGCAATTCAAACAATGTCCTGAATCAAAGAAACGAGTGGGCTCCGTAAGTATGTTGTGTAGATTTATGTGGTTGAGAGAGAGAGAGAGAGATAGAGAGATCACTTGTCATCATGAGCAGGAACCCCCCATTCTTCATCATGATAAGCGACATAGATAGGATCTAGAGAAGCAACAAAATTGATCAATTATTTGGATTTTAACACGCTTTAGTACAGAGAAAGACGATTTCAACCAAATGATTTGTGCGTAATTGAGGAAACCTTTTATACCTGAATTGGGGGTGATAAAATTACATTTATTTTCCTCTCGAGTAGCAATATTCGTCGAAGGAGAATCGGCAGGTACAAGCTTCCCTGCAAACTTGGCAGGCTTTGTTCTACCATAATGAGCAATACGCATTTTTCTCTGTTCTTGCATAGTTGCAATTTGTTCTCTCCTTGCGGCTGCTATGCTGCCAGGAGCCTGAACTGTCAAAGAGGAAGAGCCCTTCACGGAACAGATTTCAGTAGAATGTGCAGTTCTACCAGCAGGATCGGATTTCTTTGACTTCTTAACCACACTTGTCGCTTTGGTTGCGCTCCTTGGTGGCAAAACCTTCTCAACATTAGAATTCAACCCAACAGGATAATTACCTCTCTTAAGCGCTGGTTGTCTTGGTGATTTCAGCTTGGGAGAGATAGGAGGGGACAGCGGATACTTGTTAGTCTTGTTAGGGCATGGATTAGCAGGTGGTAGTGATGAATGTTCGGCTGCAACTTCAGGTTGGGGATTGGGAGACTCGGGGGAGTTCTTTCTCAATGAATTGCGCCTCTCCAAGGTAGGAACTTGGTTGGATTTTGGCTGAAGGACCGGACGGCCATTGATTTTAGCGATGGTTGTGGTTATATTGCTGCCTTGGTGCAGCCTGGCTTTTGAAGAATACATTGTATCAATGTGTGTGTGCATGGGGGGGGGGGGGTTGGGTTTCTGTGTAGATTATGAGAAAGAGTGAAATATTTGGATTGCGAGAAATTGTTGGGAGAGACAACAAAATAAATGGGGTTGATAAAAGAGGCAATGAGAAGGTGGAAGACTTAAGGAGGGTTTGGGCAGCACATGGGGTTTATAAAGAGGAATGTAGGGACAGTGTAGAGGAAGTTGTGACATGGGTGGATTGGGGTCTGCCACACACCGCTGTTGTGGGGGGCATTGCTTTTGGGTGGAGATGTGAGCACAAGGTGACAACAATTGACTTCCTCCTAACTGGGTCTAGATTACAGCAATTATTTTGGAGAGAAGAAAAAAGAAAGTTGAGGGGGATATTGGTGGTGCCAATGCCAGCCCTCTCATGGACCCTCCAATTCCCACTCTTTTTTGTGCCTTTACTGCTCAACAGTCCATCACTCTTTCCTAATCCCCAAGCTGGAGTGGGGATCAGGGAGAGACTGACCAACCATAACAAATCTTTAGGGTCTTGCTAGAATCCTCGAGGCTATGACAAATACTTGAGGGGAAAATAGATCTAGTTTTGGTTTGATCCTGGTTTAATTTAGTTGTTGAACTGAACAATTTAAAGTGGTTGAGAGCTTTTCAGGATTCATAGGCTTACCAGATACCAGTGCTCCTCATCTTCTTAATTTAGTACATATTATCTTAAAAGAGTGCTGTCTTTCTAAGATTATATATATATATATATATATGCATGTGGAATGGTCCCAAGTCCCTATTGTGAGACTAATCGACCACCTCATTGATCTCCAGGACGTTGGATCACCCACCCTTCTGTTCTAGTTAGTGAGCAATGGCATTTATAGATCATAGGGTGTCAACTTGTGGCCTTTGGGACGAAGGCTTAGAATTATTTGTCCACTAGCTTTTGGGATATATACACGCATCAACAATGGCTCGTGCCAGGGCATATAGCCACTCTATGTGTGTATTTCCATCGACGTAAAAGCTGGAAATATGTTACCAAAAGCTTTTGACCGGCAAGATAACTTTTGCTGGGTGCCCAAAACATCTCTCCTAGATCTATGAACAACTTTACAACGATAGGGCTTTGATTTGATTGGTATTGAATTTGTTCCTAGTAATTGTTGGAAATCAAGAGTGTTTATTCATTCTATTTTTTATTTTACAGACATGACATACATACATATAGAAAACATCCTAAATAGTCTAATCGAGTATACAAATTTCCACTAGATATTTTAGCCTAGACTTATGAGATATAAAATAAATATGGAAACAATCTTGATAGCCTTCTCATTAAAAAATGCCGATAATCTCTCTTTGCAACTCATGGTGTCAACACTCCCACTCAAGTTGGTGCATATATGTCTCGAATGCCCAACTTGGATGACGAAGTATGGGATGCTGGTGATAGCTTTTGTAAGAACATAGACCAATTGATGTTCTGATCTCACAAATAGAATCTAGAGTAATGTCTCTTTAATTTTTTCTTTAATAAAGTGATGGTCCATTTCAATATGTTTTGTTCGATTATATTGAACTGGTTTTTGTGTAATTTATATAGCTAATTTATTGTCACAAAATAACTTTATTGGAGTCACGGTAGAAGATCCAATTTCTTCCAAAAGTTCCTTAAGTCACAACAGTTCGCAAATTCCTTTAACCATACTTCTGAACTTAGCTTCTACACTAAATAATGCAACAACTCTGCTTCTTGCTTCACCAAATAACCAAATTTCCACCAGTAAATGTGAAGTAACCAGATGTAGATCTTCTGTCGATAATACTCCCAGTCCAATCAGCATCTTTATATTCATGAATATTTAAGTGATGATTTTTTTTAAACATGATTCCTGTTCCTGGAGAACATATAAGATATCTCAAGATTCAAGTTACTGCATCCGAATGCTCTTTACTAGGATTATGCATGAACTGACTGACTCGGCTCACCACATAATAAATATTTGGTCTTGTATGAGACAAATAAATTAATTTTCCCGTAAGTCGTCGACATCTTCTTTTATTCAGGAGACTTTGGTTTGAGTTTTCTCCCAGAGAAGAACAAAATAATTAAAGAATTAAAGAACAAAACTTGACCCATGTGTCTCGGAATGTGCCAGGGACATCATTTTTATTTTTTCACAAATATAGCCATGTCATTCTTGTGTAATCATCAACAAATGTAACAAACCATCTAATTCCAAAAAGAATGGTAACTGGGGCTGGATCCCAGACATCTGAATGAATCAAAGCAAATGGTATCTGACATTGTTTTAAACTAGTTAGATAGGAAGCCCGATGACTTTTGGCTAAAATGTAAGTCTCGCATTTGAACATAGACTCGTGCAAAAACAAGCTTGGTAACAAGAAGAGAGGCTCCATGTGAGTCTCTGAATCCCTGTCTAGAAAACTTCCCTATAGTATGAGAGATAGTTGACTATCCATCAAGGCTGGTCTCCCTATGGTTTCCCCAAAATTTCCCCCATGTCACGATTTTTCCTAGGCTTAAGTTCATGCCACCAATTATGGTAGCCATGTAGTTTAAAACAGGTGTCTTTGGTATGTTTCATATTCCCACAATGTGCACAACCTCCTCCTCTTTCTCCTAGTACTTTTGGTCGATTATTTGGCCTTCTAGGATTTGTAGGTTGCAGGGATAGTTGCCTAGGCCCTCCTTTTGCCACCATGACAGCCCCTGGTGTTCTATCTCCTCCTTTGGTCAACATCATTGCCGACAGCAAGTCTTCTCGGCGATGTTAGGATCTAATGAACATACACACAATACATATAAGGGAACACAAAAATTTAACATGGTTCGACAATTTACCTATATCTACGAGAGGAACAGATATTTATATTCGAAAGTTTTAACCTCTACAAATTTTTTTACACCAGATCACACTATACCACCCTTCTCTCTCACTTTTTTCTTTTGTTATATAACTTGTAGGTATTTATACTATAAGAGGGGGGAGACAAATGACCTGCAAAAGTCTCTAGACGGTTGTGTGAATAGTAAGTTGTGGCGGCTACATTAGATTCACACAAGGTTCACACTGCAAAAGTTTTTGGACGGTTGTGTGAACGTTAAGTTGCGGCGGCTACATCAGAAGTGTGAACTGAAGAATTGGAGTCAATTTTCACAAATCTCCACCTTGACGATGATTTTTCATCCAAATATGATCATCGTTCCTCCAATACGCCCGAAAGGCGTCAAGCACCCGAAGGTGCACAACTCCGAGAAATGTTGATTAAGTCTAAGTAGTGTTGGAACTTGATTACTGAAACAATTTTTGTGAGCATATCTGTAGGATTATCTTCTATACCAATTTTCTGTAGCAGAATATCTCCTTCATTTATAATTTCTCGAATAAAATTAAACCGGACATTAATATATTTTGTGCGAGAGTGATGAACTTGGTTTTTTGCTAAGCAAATGACACTCTGACTGTCACAGTGGACTTCAACGTGCTCCTGAATAAGTCCCAAGTCTTCAATCAACCCATGAAGCCAAATTGCTTCTTTGAAAACCTCCGTGATCGCCATATACTCTGCCTCTATAGTAGACAAAGCAACAGTTGACTGAAGCGTTGATCTCTAGCTTATTAGTCCTCCTGACATAGTAAACATATAACCTGTAGTTGATCGACGTTTGTCGAGATCACCGACATAATTAGAATCGACGTACCCGACTAGATGATTAATTATCGTCTTATATTTCTAGAACTTTAGGCCAATATCCACAGTACCTTGAATATACCGTAGAATTCACTTAACTGCTTGTCAGTGTCCTTTATCGAGATTGTGCATATACCGACTTACCATGCTGACAGCTTGTGAAATATCAGGTCGTGTACACACCATTGCATACATCAGGGCTCCAACAGCATTAGCATATGGAATATTATACATTTTTCTTTGATCATCATCTGTATTTGGAGACATTAATGCACTTAGTTTGAAATGTGAGGTCAACGGAGTACTAACGGGTTTATTCTTGTCATCTACGCCAAACCGCTGGAGTACTTTTTTCAGATATTAAATTTGAGTTAACCAGACTGTGCCCTTTTCTTTGTCATGCTTGATCTTCATACCAAGAATCTTCTTGGCTTCTCCAAGATCCTTCATCTCAAACTATGAGCTCAATTGAGCCTTCAGTTTGTCGATCTCCACCTTACTCCTAGATGCAATTAACATATCATCAACATATAGGAGCAAATATACAAATGTACCATCTTGGAGTTTCTTCAGATAAACACAATGATCAAACTGACTACGTGTGTACTTTTGCTTCTGGATAAAGCTATCAAATCGTTTGTACCACTGTCTAGGTGACTGCTTTAAGCCATACAGTGACTTGCTTAACTTGCAAGCCCAATTCTCCTTCCCGGTGACTTTGAAACTTTCAGGTTGGGACATATAGATTTCTTCTTCCAAGTTGTCATGCAAGAATGTTGTCTTCACATCAAGTTGAGCTAAGTCCAAGTCAAATTGAGCTAATAGAGCCAACAGAATCCAAATAGACGAATGTTTGACCACTGGCGAGAACACTTCATTATAGTCTATTCGTTCCTTCTGAGCATAGCTTTTTGCTACTAGTCTGACTTTATATCTGGTGCTTCCTTTTTCTGAGGCACACTCTTTCTTATCATAGACCCATTTGCATCCAATAACTTTCTTTCCATGTAGAAGTGGTATTAATTTCCACGTCTAATTCTGGTGAAGTGATTGCATCTCATCATCAATAGCCAGCTTCCATTTATCACTCTCTATACTCTGAACAGTTTCTTTGAACGTGTTGGGAATATCATCCTCTATCACTGACAGCGCATATGCCACCATGTCAGTATATTTAACAGGTTTCCGGATCTCCCTCCTTTGTCTGTGAGTGGCAATGGACTCTGATTGTTGGTCTGGTGCTGGTGATGGAACCTCTACCTCAATTGAGGTATCCTCCTGGTCAATAAGATACTCCTTTGACTCCTTTGGAGTCTCAAACTCCACTTGTTGGAAAGAGTTTTGATTCTCTTTCTTCATTTTTGTGGTAGTCCTTTGCAGTATCGCCGATTCATCAAAGGTTACGTCTTGGCTTAGGACGATCTTCTTTGACTCAGGATTCCAAAGTCTAAATCCCTTAACTCCTTCACTAAAACCTAATAAGATAGCTTTCTTGGCTCTAGGATCCAGTTTGGATTCTGTAATATGGAAATACGCAGGACATCCAAATATATGTATCTGATCATAATCTGAAACAGGTTGTCCAGACCATACCTCTTTGGGACATTTCCCATCAAGTGCAGAAGTAAGTAACCGGTTGACAATATGAGAGGCATACATCAAAGTCTCTGCCTAGAATGCCTTGTTTAGGCCAGATTAAGAAAGCATACATCGCACTTTCTCCACCAGAGTACGATTCATTCTTTTTGCTACACCGTTTTGTTGTGGGGTTTCAGCAACTGTAAAATGTCTGATTATCCCTTCTTCATGACAAATTTACTTGAAGGGATCTGATTTGTACTCTCCACCATTATCTGAGTGAAGTCTTTTGATCTTCTTGCCAGTCTGGGTTTCAATCATTTTTTTCCATCGAAGAAATATGTCTAGAACTTTATCCTTGTGTTTCATCATATACACCCAAATATAACGTGAAAAATCATCAATAAAGGTAATAAAATAATTTTTACCTCCCAAAGATGAATTCTTTGACGGTCCCCATATATCAGTGTAAATATAATCTAATATTCCTTTGGTAGAATGAATGGCGGTGCCGAACTTGACTCATGTCTGTTTTCCCAAGACACAGTACTCACAGAAATCAAGTTTTCCACTTTTGGCTCCATTCAGTAGGCCTTGTTTCACCAAATTTTGCAAGGCTTTTTCTCCAACATGTCCCAAGCGCATGTGCCAGAGTTGGGAAGAGTCAGGTGCTTCGTTGTCAGAAGCTTTGGCAACAACTGCTCTTCCTATAATTGTATGTCCATCTAGGAAATATAGGTTTCCTTGTCGAGTACCTTTCATTGCTAAGAATGCACTTCGTACAACTTTCAAGGTTCCACCTTCTATGGTCACCTTGTATCCGCTGTTGTCTAAGACCCCCATTGAAATGATGTTCTTTTTTAAATCTGGAACATATCTGACATCTGTCAGTCGTCTGGTTGTACCGTCATGTATCTTTAGGCGGATAGTGTCTACTCCTTTTGTCTGGCATGTGTTGTTGTTACCCATCATCACGACTCCTCCATCAAGCTCTTGAAAGCTTGTGAACTAGTTCCTGTTTGGACACATATGATAAGAACAACCAAAATCAAGAATCCATTTGTCTACCTGGATATCTGTAGGAGAAATTGAGAAAGCTGAATCTTCTTTATTATCAGCTTCCTTTGCAACATTTACAGTAGATTTATTCCTATTTGGACAGTCATTCTTCTAGTGCCCTTTCTAGTGACAATAGGCACATTCATCTTTTGCTAGACTTCTTCTTGATTCTCCTCTGGATTTTGAGCGAGATTTATTTCGCCCACTAGATCTGTCATATCTCCTTTTGTCTTCTCTTCCTCGAGTCACAGTCAATGTTTCTGGTGTCAACTCTCTGGAGTCCTTCTGATCTTTCTTCCGGTACTCATTATTCACCAAAGCATTAGAAACATCTATGAATTTAATATCATCCTTTCCATACAGTAGGGTAGTGGTTAAATGATCATAACTTTCAGGAAGAGAATTTAATAATAACAATGTCTTATCCTCATCAATAATATCAACGTTTAAATTTTACAAATCAGCCAAAATTTTGTTGAAATTATTGAGATACTCAATCATAGGCATACCTCTCTTATACTAGAATCGAAAGAGCTTTTTCTTCAGGTAGAGCCGATTCTCTACACTTTTTGTCATATATTTATCTTCCAGCTTCTTCCAGAGGGTTGAGGCCATCATTTTTTTCATGAAAAAATACTTCTGATCTTTGGCAAGACATAACCGGATAGTGTCACAAGCTTGACGGTTCACATAGCTCTAATCTTCATCAGAAATATTCACCGGTTTGGGCCCCAGTGCAATATCTGATCCTTCGCGGAACAACAGATTCAAGACTTCGCATTTCCATATGCCGAAATTGTTTGTACCATCAAATTTCTCAATATCAAATTTTGCATTTGACATTGAGCTTCTTTGCCACGAACTGGTGGTAGACGTCGAAGGTTACGTGTCAGCTCCTTTTGGATCAGCCATCCTCGACAACGGCGTGTCGAGTCTAGCGGCTGCAATAACTACTGAGAGTACAGCGGTCTGATGGAGTGGGGAAGGTCCAAATGAGTCAAGGTTGCTGCGCGGAAGGCCGGCGGTATTTGAGCCGCTTTGTGCAAACTTGGGGTAGTGGCCTGGTTTGCAGCAGCGAGAACTTGTGGCTAATAGGTGATGATATGGTGCACGATGGTCGGACGGAATGAGTTGGCACAGCAGCACACGACGACCCTAAAACGGACGGATCTGGTATGTAAGTTTCTAACCTAGGTCTAATACCAATTTGTTAAGATCTAATGAATATACACACAATACACATACGGGAATACAAAGATTTAACGTGATTCGGTAATTTGCCTACATCCACGGGAGGAACAAATCTTTATATTCAAAATTTTTAACCTCTGCAAGTTTTCTTACACTAGATCACACTACACCACTCTTCTCTCTCACTTTTTTCTTTTATTATATAACTTGCATGTATTTATACTATAAAAGGGGGAGACAAATGACCTGCAAAAATCTTTGGACGATTGTGTGAACGGTAGGTTGCGGCGGATATATCAAATTCACACTGCAAAAATTTTTGGACGGTTGTGTGAACGGTAAGTTGCGGCGGCTACATCAGGTTCATACTGCAAAAATTTTTGGAAAGTTGTGTAAACGGTAGGTTACGGCGACTATATCAAATTCACACTGTAAAACTTTTTGGACATTTACGTAAACGGTAGATTTTGCAGTGGTTACATAAGAAGTGTGAACTAAAAAACTTAGAGTCAATTTTCACAGGCGAACCATTGAAAATGCCTGTTCCATCGTTGGAAAAGGCTAAAGTTGCAGTACACCTCCTCTAAGCATGTCTAGACGGTCATCGAGACCATCCAAAAAAATATAAACTCGATCTTCTTGCATAAGAGAGTTATCCTTCTATGCATCTGCCTCGCACTTTATTGGATTTGGGCGACGAAAATCAATTTATCTCTAGAGGCCTTGCAGGCTGTTGTAATAGGTTTCAACCGATTCGCCACTCTGTTTCATCCGCATCACTTTCCTCTTAAGTTCATAAATGTGTAATGTGTCAACGCCATCAAAGTAGTAGTGACAACATTCCACATTGCTTTTGCTGTGAGAAATCTTACGTAATTCTCGATCAACTTTGGGTCCCTTGAATTAATCAACCATCCTTTTACCATTGCATTTTCAGAGTAATGTGGTTGTTCCAAAATCATGACCCAACGATATTGAATTTTGGTTTAATATATCCTTGACAATTGGGAAGACAAATCTACCAGTAGTGAGGTCTTGTTCTCTTTGAAAGCTTGTCACTGATGAAATAATATTTTATATTATATATTATGGTAAGAGCTATTTTTTTAAAACACTTTATTCAATTTGAAAAAACATAAAAGCACTCTATTCGAGGTGTACAATTTGTCCTCAAGAAAATGAGGCCACCCAGTATTTTCCAAAACAAAATTATAGTGAATGGTCCTGGTTACCTACATAACTTCAATAACCCAACGGTGACCACCGCTTCCTGTCCTCCAATATGGTAAGAGTAGTAAACTCTAGACATGGAAAAATCAATGCATAGGGTATCTTATAAATCTAAACTGGAACAAGTTCAATCATAACATGAATTAAGGTGCTACCTACTAGGACTGTTTTACTAGCATCGAACAACCCAGTCACCGTTCATTTAAAATCCAACAACAGTTACATAAACCAAAGTCAAATCTAATGCTACCGATTTAATACTTGTTAAAAAATATTACTTACACCACTTGTTCTAGTAGTTGATAACTTGCGGATAGGATAGTTTTGACATATAGTTTATAATTTCAATCCTTTTACTTTTGTTAAGAATTCCATTCGAAAATTTGTGTTAAAAGCACCAAAAAAAAAAAAAAGTGTACCTTCATTTTTTGAATTTAAAATTTTTTGATTAAGAAAACTGTAATACCATATGAAAAATTAATTAATTGAAAAACTTTAAATTATTAAATAAAATTTTAAAAATAAATTATACACTAAATTCTTAACTATGTTGTATAAAATACTTGTAAATGCAGGCGCGCGAGGCTCACCCCACCCGGAGTAAATTTCTAAAAGGCACCGGCAGTAGCATTGAAGTCTAATCTAACGTCTTTCAGCGGTCAAGTGTGCTTTAAACCAAGCACCATTGGAGTCTAACATCTGCAGCCGTCAAGTGTGCTTTAGACCAAGCACATGATTTTATGAAGGACAAGGCGACATGGGCTTCACTCATGTCGAGAACAAAGCTGGTAGGCTCTGCCATCATCTACAGTGTACTAACATTGTTAACGTGGAGCAGGGTCCAGACGATTATGTCATCCAGAGTACATCTTGTATGTAGGACACCACAAAGACAATCGTTGCATTGTTATTAGATCCATTACAAATTTTGTGCCTTTTCCTTTTTGAAACATAAACGGAAGCACCCAGCTGCAGGGGAGCTGCAGAGTTGCACATAACAGAAGCTACCGGTGAAAATAAGAACGAACTTCCAAGAGAGACTTTTGAGACTCTGGTAGTCAATTTCCGTTTGTTTAGGAAATGCCTGGTGGCAGGAGATGGGAACAAACAATAGAAATCCCTCCAGTCATCCTCAATTAAATGCCATCATCCGATAGGAAACACAAAAACAAGACGTGTGTTTCGCCCATATATTTGCCTCAATTCTAAAAGACAATTCTAAAACAGAATTCACCCAGAGCACGCTCTTGATATTTAAATCTCGTTTTCAAATTGTTTTGATAAAAAGGAAACGGTCATTCATTAATTATTAAATCGTCATTTCTCTTCCTGATAAAATTTCTGGTAAACTGGAACTGCGGACGTCGCACCACCACGTCGCGGTGCGACATAGACTGATTAATTTAGAGTTAATAATAGAAGATTTTAAAATTTTGGAAGCAACAAAAACATTACAAGTCACATTTATATTGCATATGTTTTGACGGAAAAAAAATATAATATATATATATATACTACAGTATTCTTAATTTGTAAAATGTGTTGATCGAAATGTGTTGCATGATTATTATTATTATTATTATTATTTTTAATCAAAGCATATGAAATATAGATGACATTCGGCTTGAAACAATTTGATTTATAATCTCCTGTTTTCAAGCGCTCTAAAAATGACTAAATTATAATCAAAATTACTAAAAATATGTTACTTCAAATTGTGTTACATTTTAGACAATTTCGACATCAAAAGTAAACATTTACAATATGAATGTCATTGGACGCGAAATCGTCATATCTATCGTTTTCCAGTGTTCGCACACCCCAAAACTTACCGAATTGCACCTAAAATCACTAGAAACATTTATGTTATCTTCAAATTTACTTTTCATGCCTAGCAGTGCCCATGTACAGTCCCATACACGAAAAGAAAGTAACATGGATCTGAAATTTAGGCCACACGAATCGATTCAGCCCAAAGAGGTTATCTAGCTGGCATGGCAGACGAGCTTAAATCGTTGCAATGAAAAAGCAATTCCGCGTGCTTCAGGTAATGCCTAATTTTGGCATTACCATACTCCATAGTTCACGATATTATGTAATATCAAATAAGTTGTGTAATTCAAGTCACCGTATTTGCATTGGCGGTGACCACCATAGAATAAATCACAATAATGCCGGTCACTTGTGAAGACGCATCAGGATTTGCCCATGTCAAAGGGTACAGGCAAGACCATGAACAGAAACCACAACTGAAATCACGTGGACTGGAAAATGTCGGAGTTGTTCCGCCTTATTTTGCCATTTTTCTTTTTCTACAGCAATTCATGGAGGTTCTACTTCCAAGAACGGCAGGGACAACTGTCAGAGAGTTCCCATGTACGTCGGAAGATGAGGTCTACATTAATGTAAGATACTAATTAATGGGTACTTTCTTGGCATTGTCTTCGGCGGAACTGCCCATCAAACTGCATTATTGTACGCACAGAATCCACGAGTTGAACCTGTCTTGCGTTACTGAACTACTGCAGTTTTGCAGAAGCTGGTCAAGGGGGGCCAGGAGTACAGGTCAATCATCTTGCTACGTAATCCAAGTTGGGACAACCTCGACACCCACATGGTTGCCAACGATATAGACGTGGGGTTGCCGAACAAAGGTCTGGGAAACGGATCCTATTGCCATTATATGGACCCCAGCATCAGGTAAATTTTGCCTCCGATATTGGTCTAATGTTGATGGCGTAGGTCTCTACGGTATGTTTAATTAAGTATAAATTTATACATTATACGAATTTTTGATATTTATTAAAAAATATTAAAATAAAAATGTTAAAATATATTTTTAATAATAATTAATTAAGTTAATTTATTTTTAATTTAAATTTAAGAAATAAAATTAACTAAAACTTTATGAAAATTTAGAATTGTATTCAAAGGATTAAATAAAATTAAAATTGATTGATAAACTAAATTTAAATTTTTAGCTATTATTATTACTCTAGTTAAGTTATAAGTTTTAAGAAAAGTTAAATTTTTTATTATTTAAATTAAATTTATTAATGTTTTTAAAATTAAGAAAAAATATATAATAAAATTAAAAGGGATTTAAATTATAAGAATTGTCTTTTTCGTTTTTTAAGAAAAAAGAGATTTGATTAATACTTGATAGTTGGTGAGTTTCTTTCATTTAGCTTTCTATATTTTACCATGATATACAAATGGTAAAAAAGGTAATTTAATTGATTAATTGTGCACATAAGTAAGTAATAGTGCAAGAATTTGATTATTCTACTTATATATGCTCTATTCAAGTGGACAACTTTGCTTTTATCATTTTAGACTATGTTACCCTAAAATAGCATTTCTAATTGATGAAGAGATCCTAAGTTGGTCTAATATGTTCTAGAAGTTATTGTGTTTAAAAAACTTATCAATTAGGATATTCTAGAAATTAAATTTAGATACAAAAGTGCTTGAAAGCATTAGAATATATCAACTATTGTTATGTCTAGATAATACCTAAGAACTTTTCTCACTTTTGAATGTTCATTATTTTTCTAATTTTATTATATTAAAATTTTAGTCTTTATTTTGAAGTTTTCATATTATGACATAAATAAAAAAAAATTTGGACATCATATAAACTTAAAAATGAGTATAAATATATATTACTAAAATTAAGAGAAAAATTAATTATTCTTATTAATTTTACTTATGTGACACCTTTTTCACAAATCTAAATTTGAAAGACTCTTAAATTTAACTAAAGTACTAATTATAAGCAATAATCCAAATTAATTTCAATTTTATTCAACTATTTTTTTCCAAATCTAGATTAGATGCACATTAACTCAATTGATTATTATTAAAAACATACAAAGTTGAGAGAAATTTAACTTATCTTTATGCTATATCATCACTTTGGTCTAAGTGATGCATTTCTCTTAATTCACAAATTAAGAAAAATAAGTGAAACAAAAAACTACTTTAAAATAAAACTTTTTTTAAATATTTTTGTTCTATTAATATAAAATAATTCAAGGTATATTTTTAATAATAATTAATTAAGTTAATTTAAATTCAATTTAAAATTTAGCAAAAGTGGTTAAGTTAAAATGAAATTAATTTTATTATTAATCACAATTAGTACTTTAGTTAATTTGAAAATTTTTTAAATTTATATTTATATTAAAAAAATTGAATAAAATTTAAATTAAATAATAAAGTAAGTTTAAATTTTTAATTATAATTGTTATTCTATGTCATAAGAGATTTTAAAGAAAATTAAATTTATTGATATTTATAAAATAAATAAAATTTATTAATATATTTTTAATTAAAGAAAACCTATAAAATAGTAAAAAGAGAATTTGGGTGTAATTTGTTAAAAAAACTTAGTTGGGGAGAATTTTTTTATTTTTTTCCTTTTAAGAAAATTAAAAAAAAGAAAATCTAAGAGTAATTTCAATGGGCAGTAGTTTCTTTTTTCCTTATTTTTCTCTCTTAAAATGTTAAAGAAGTCACATTTTGAGTATTGGGAAAAAGATTTTTTTCCTTTTTTCTAGCCATTTATTTTCTTAATTTATAAATTAAGTAAAAGATGTCATATAAATAAAAGTGATGACATGATCATGAAAATTATTTGTTTGAGAAAATTAATATGTGAAATTAAAAAATGTAGTCAAGAGAAAGTAAAAAGAAAAAAGTAAATTAAGTATACTTAATTTTATAATATAAAAAAGAAGATTTAATATATGTTAAAATTTTAATTTTATTTAAATACTATAAAACAATTACTTAATCAATCTTAAATGCTAAAAGGAGTTTATTATGATAAAAGAAGCACAACTAAGGCTTTGTTTTTTTCTTTTTTTTTTCTCATTTTCAACAATATATAGCTACATATAAACTTTAAAATTAATCAAAGTTTATGACATGACAAAAAAGTACAATTTATTTTTTTTAATTTCAATAATATATAGCTCTATATAAATTAAATTTAAGCCTACCTTTTATGGGAGTTCTAGATATTTAATTAGAAGTTTATTAAGCTAATTTAATTTCAATTTAAATTAAGTAAAAATAATTGAAATTAATTTTATCATTGATTATGATTAGTACTTAAGTTAATTTAAGAATTTTTTAAGTTAAGATTTATGTTGGAAAGAGTTAATGAAATTAAACTTAAATTATAAACTAAATATAAATTTTTAACTATAATTGTTATTTTGCTTAATTTAAGAGTCTAAAAAAATGAAATTTATTAATATTCTTATAATTAAGAAAAATCCTTCAAATAGTAAAATAATAATAGGGACTTAAATTATATGTAGTTTTTTCTTTTTTACTTTTTAAGAAAATAAAAGGTGAAAAATAAAAGAAGACATAAATTATGAATATTTTTTACTTTTTGTCCTTTTTAAAATATAAAAAGAGAATTTAGGTGTATTTTTTTTGTTTTCAAAAAAAAAAAAAAAAAAGTATAGGAGATAATTTTCTTATTTTGATTCCATTTCAAGAAAACAGTAAACAAAAAACTAAGAATAATTTTATTTAGTAATTATTTTTTCCTCATTTTTTTTCTCTTAATATATCAAAAGAAATAAATTTTTAGCATTTAGGGGAATAATTTTTTTTCTTTTTTTCATTTATTTTCTTTAATTCATAAGATGCCGCATATATAAAATTACTGATGTGACTAAGAAAATCATTTAACTAAGAAAATTAATATCTAAAATTTAGAAATATGGTGGAGAGAAAGTAAAATAATAATAATAATGTAAATAAAGTATATTTGATTTTATGATGTAAAAAGAGTATTAGTATATATTGGAATTATAATTTTATTTAAATACTATAAGAAATTACAAATTAATTACTAAATTAATATTAAATATTAAAAACTATATATGTCTATTAAGAAAATTTTAAAATTAAGTAAAGGTTTTACATAAGCAAAATTGATGACATGACAAAAGTAGAATAACTAACTTTCTTTTACTTTCAACAATATATATAAATATATCTATATATAAGTATATTTTATCAAAATTGAAAGAAATTTTAAATATTCTTTTTTTTTTCTAACATCATTAATTTTTCTTATACAATGACATTTGTTTAATTTTAATATTTTCTAGAATATTACTATGATTTTTAGTATTTAACGTCAATATAGTAATCAATTTGTAATCTTTCTTAGTATTTTGAATATAATTAAAATTTCATTATGCATATATTTTTTTCATATTATAAAATCAAATATGTTTGATTTGCATTATTGTTCTTTTGTTTTCTCTTAACTATATTTCATAATTTCATACATTAATTTTCTCGACTGAATAATTGCCTTAGCTACATCATTAAATTTACTTATACAACATCTCCTTCTTAATTCATCAATTAATGAAAATAAATGGCAAAAAAAGGAAGAAAAAATTTTCTTTTAACTACTCAAAATTTAATTCTTTTAATATTTTAAAAGAAAAGTTTTAAAAAAAATCACCAAATAAAAATATTACTAGATTTTCTTTGTTTTTGTTTTGGCTCTCTTGAAAAGGAAGAAAAATTAAAAAAAATTCATATTCATTTTTTTCCTAAAAAAATAAAACCTAAATTCTCTTTTTGAAAGGGGAAAAGTAAAAAACAAAATCCATAATTTAAGTACCCTTTTGTTTTCTTAAAAATTAAAAAATATATATGTACTTATAATTAAGGTCTTTGTTATTATTTTATTATTTAGCAAGTTTTCCTTAATTTTTGAAATATTAATAATTTTCAATTATTGTAAAAATATTAATAAATTTAATTTTCTTTAGATATTTTAAAATTAAGTAGAATAACAATCATAATTAATAAGTAAAATTTAGTTTATTACTCAATTTTAATTTTATTTAATTCTTGCAACATAATTATAAACTTAAAAATTTCTTAAATTAACTAAAATATTAGTCATAATCAAAAGAATATTAGTTCATTACTTTTTCTTAAATGCATATTAAATTTAAATTAACTTAATTAATTATTAATACAAGAATACCTTGAATTTTCTTTTTATTTTAACACTTTTAAATAGATATAAAGAACTTGCATAATGATTAGATCTAAATCTAGTGTAAATATAGGTGGTCAAAGTTATAAGAAAATTTAATTGTTCTCCTTTTATAATATTGATAATTGTGTTTTTATGGTAAAATTTCCTTAATTTTAGATTTTTTTTTTGTAAACTCTTATAGTTTTTAGTATTTGATATTAATTTAGTAGTTAATTTGTAATTTTTCTTAATATTTGAATATAATTAAAAATTCAACATGTATATAGCCCTTTTATCATATTATAAAATCAACTATATTTGACATACATATATATATATATATAACAACTCATAAATGGCAACGACTATATTGTCTAATCTATATCTGCACATTAGAATATTTGTCATGTGTATTATAAAATTTCAAAGTAATTTACTTGACAAAAAATTTTGTTTATACATTGATTGTAAATCTGCAAAAAAAGTTTATAAAAAGATGTTTAAAACATTAAATTAAAACAAAATTTTACTCAATGACAAGCCATTCTTTTTGTATTTGATTTTGAAATTGAGTACATAAGAGGAGAAAGAAACTATATCCTTGATTTCTTGACCAAAGAATTCCTTTAAGTTATAACCAAAAATATCCAAAAAAATCAAAGAATAAGGACAAAACTCTTATCTAAAACCCAAAAGGAAATTCAACTTTCACTCCAAAATTAATCCAAATCAAAGCAAAAACCAATCCAAAATCCAATTCTACATACACCTAAGTCTTATTGTAAATTTTAATATCCTTTATATGCCATTTCAAGATGCAAAGTGATTTGTTCATGGACTTTGGACATTTCAAAGAAAATTCTCAGTAATACACTCTTGAAAATGCAATAATAATTGTAATTGGTATTTTGGGTTTTTGTAAACAAATATTTTGTTAATGCATTGTTAATCAAATTCTATTTTTTTTTTCTTATTTTGCACATGTATAAATGAAAATTTTGCTTTTGGAGAAAAGGTTTTTAGATGGAATCCTTTAATTTCTATGAAGTTTTCCATTTTCTTGCAAGACAAATTAGAGATTGTTAGGTTATGCAAGAAAATATTTAAATATTTAAATATATATTTTGAGAAAATTTTTGGATAATGAAAGCATAACATAATTAGTTTTTTTTTTTTGGAAAATTCTTAAATAATAAAAAGATCATGTAAATAATCTTAGAATTTTTGTAAAAGAATTTTTTTTTTTGTAATGAAGACTTTTGTACAAACTGAAATAATTATACCAATTGTAAATGGAGGAGACATTGAACTTGTATTAGTTTAAAGTGTTTAGTTTATTTTCAAGGTCAAGATTTAGAGTTGTAAGTCCATTTACGAGTTTAAGCCAAAGGATATGGTTGATTTGAGGTTTGGAAATTGATTTGGAAGGTTAAGGTTCAAGTTTAGAAGACTCTTGTTTTGATTTATTTCCCAAGGTATTGACTTCCTTTTTTATAGAAGAAAATAATTCTAAAAAAGCTAGTTTTTCTTTGAGTGTTTGGATAAAGGGATCTTATATTTTCTGAGGCTAATATGGTTTGAAAACAAAATGTTTGATTTTGTTAGTTTCTGATTTTGAAATGGTCTTTTGGATAGTAGTTTGTTAGATTTGGTTTTTGATACGGTTTAATTAGGTTCCTATGGTGTGGAGGTGGGTATTGGAGAAATTATTTTATTGAATGATCATTTTGAAAAGTTTTTTTAGAAGTGTTAGATTATTTAGGAGTGTTGCGAGGGATTAGTTCAATAGGATTTTATTGATGGACTATCTTAACTTGTTTAAAAGGTGGATGTTTAAACTTTATGACATGGTCATTTGGAGTAATCCATTTTTTGTTTTTGGTTCAAGAAGTACTAAGGTTTGCAAAGGTTTTGAAAGGGAATAAAATAATCCATTTGAGATGTATATTCTTCAAACCAATCAAAAAATAACATATGTGCTTTATGAAATGAAAGAAATGTGTAGTAATCCTCTTGGATTTTTTGTTTATTTTTTTCATAGGAGAAAATGTTTGAAAAAATAATTCTTTTCTTAAATGTTATGCAATGTATAAAAATCATCATGTAAAATTTTTTTTTTTGTTAAGTACACAATATTTTTGTAAAATATATAATTCATTTTTAATGTTTTTGGTGATTGCAAATGGAGTGGGTGGAGGAGGAGGCGATTGTTCTTAAGGGTTTATGTAACTGAGATGAGGAATCTTCATCTGGCAATCTGTTGTTTGGAAAGATGTACTTGCTATGTATGAGGTGGAGAATCTTGGAAGTGATGAGGGTTTTGAAGGTATATTGATTGTACAAAGGATGAAGGATATGTGTCTTAGGTCTGTAATGGAAGAAATAGATACTTCATCAGTAGATCTAAAATTCATAGATCTTCTGTTAAAGGTAAGGACAATTTTTCTATTTTAAAACTAGTATATTTTGAAAATTTATGTATTTGGTGTAAGTTATTTTAAAAGTTGAGATTTTACTAATCCTTTTAGGATCTAATATTCATAAAGATTTATATCTTTCCATTGGATAAATTTGGGGATTATAAGGTTTGAATGAGAAAGGTTTGTTTGTAAGAGAAGTGTTTTTCCTCTCTGAGATTGAAACTTGTGTTTGGTTACAAATGCAGAAATAATAGTTTTGTAATGAATTTTGAAAATCACTGCAATTAGAATTGATCTTTCCTATATATTGTAATTATGCATTTTGATTTATAAAACCATACCTTATGAAAAATTTTTGTCATTCAAATAAATAATGAGATTTGGATAACAATTAAAAAAATAAAATAGGTCCACTATAGAAACTTGACTCTATTGAACTAAGAATAAAATTTTGAAAATTTGTAAATATAATATTCTTAATGACTGCCAGAATAGAAGTGTTTAATCCTTCTTTTGTAAGGAGTTTGATACCAACTTATACTAGGCTAATATGAATGCACTTGTAATACTTGCTTTTGTAATTTTGTAAAGATTTTTCAGAAAGAAGACGAATAGTTTTGAAAACTGAATATTTCTTTCTTCACTCTTGATCGTAAAATCATTTTTGAAAATATTGAATTTTAAAATTTTGTAAATCTAATCTTTTTTAGACTTTTGGAATCTCTTAGTCATTTATCCTTCTATTGAAATCCTCTAAGGTAATCTCCTCTCTTTTGGTTATTTGGTGTTTAGAGTTTCTCAAGGTAAAGGTATTGGAATAAGAGGTAATTCAACATAAAATAGGATTTATAGTTATGAATTAAGGCTTAGGGACAATAATTTCTTATTGAAGTTCCCAACTTCATCTTAGGATCTACTAGTTTGTGATACTGAGAGGGGGGGTGAATCAGTATCACCACAATTCGCAATTCGCAGGAAAGTGAACAACTTCAATCCCTTCTTAAAAGCGAACTCTTTCTCAGATTCGACTAAGGTAGATTTATTGCTACCTACTAATCACAATAGTCCTCAAAGTCACCTTTCAAACACCTTGCCTAATAAACAATTCAGATGTTCTTGTTTAGGTCTTCGTTAGGTTATGGGTTGACTGATACTTTAACTGCGTTCACAACTCAATTCAAAACACTGACCGTAAAGCAAATTAAGGACACACGAGATTTACGTGGTTCTGTCAATATGACGTACATCTACGGTAGTAGGGACTCTCCCTTACCGAGACTATCCACTATACTTGAGAATTCTAGTTACAATGGATGTTTTAATCTTCTGCTCCTTTCACTATTGCAATTACTAAGCAAGTACAATACAAAGAGTGTCACTTACTGTGTCTACCCTTTTTCTAACTTGTCTTGCCTCTGTTGAATTGAAAGGCTGCTCTACTGCTGCTTAGAAGTTCACTGTAACACTCTCTAACCTCTCTTGAAGAAATCTGGAAATATATTGAGTTCTTTCTGATACTTTGCTGAATTCCTTCTCTAGGTTGTTTTACACAACTCTTACTTTCATCATCTAACGGTCTCACCCATCTCCTATTTCATGGTCTTACGATTTCATGGCCTGTCCTCACACTTCTGGTTTATCACGCCGTTGCACGTTTTGGTCTCACATCATCTCTTGACATACACCCACTCTTCTAGTCTGTCGTTTCATGTCTTTTGGCCTGCCTCACGTTACTGCTTTTTCTGGTTCACATCTTTCAGCCTGCCTCACGCTTCTGGTTTGCTGTCTTCTCTTCTAGGTGGTCTCACAGATACCAGGTTTACTGTCTTTTCTTCCGGGTGGTCTGTTTCTTATTTCTCCTCTTGCTGGTTGTGTGTTTTTGGTTTGCTTGCAGGACGTGTTTCTGGTTTTCTTACAAGAGGTGTTTCTGGTTTGCTTGCAGGATGTGTTTTTGGTTTGCTTGCAGAAGTCATTTCTGGTTTGCTTGTAGGATGTGTTTCTATTTTGCTTGCAGGAGGCGTTTCTGTTTTGCTCTCCCGGTGGTGTCGTTTCTGATCTTTTATCGTTTTGCTCTCTCTTCCTTTTGGCCGGTGGTTGTAGGGTTGCTGTTTTTTAATTGTGTTGGCCCTCTACCCTAGTTTTGTCTTCCAAGGCCTTTATATACTCTCTTCCATGAAACCCTAATAGGGCTTACGTGGTAGATTTACGTTCTTGCCCTTATACGGCGGATTTACTTTTTTGCCCTTCCATGTGGCTTTACTTTCTTACACACTTAACCCTAGTTGACAACAATTACAACCCATACAAGGCTATGAGAACAACACTTATAATCCACAAGCTTTTAACGGGTCTCACAATGCTCTGACAACACAACCCAATCTAATGAGCAAACATGACCCAACAAGTCATAGGTAAAAACAACTCAGAAACTAACATGCTTGACACCATAATGTAGAAATATGAATAAAAATATGCAAAATTACCTATGTTCTAATGCAATGAGAATAATAAAAAATGACTCTGATACCAATATAGGTTAACATAACAACACGATGGAACCTTTTATCGATAAAACTTTAAGTGCAAAGAGGAGATCTACAAAGTGAGAAGAAGAAGAGGAATAAAGGAAAGAGTACAAGGGAGAGAGATTTCCAAAAAGCTTTTAGAATGTTTTCAAAAACTTGAATTCTTTAATCTTAAAGTTCACTTTTTATAATTAAAGAGCGAAAAGATTATTGAAGATGGTTGGAATCCAACATTGAAAGTTTTGTTTTGGAATTTTGTAGAGCTAGCATCTTTTGTTTTATAAAATTAGCAATCATAAGTTCTTTTATTGAAACTACCATAACTGCTTTTGTAAAGTAACTATGGTAATCTTGAATACTTTTTCTATGACCTCCAAAAGATGTTTTGGATGTTTCCATGATTGACTGTCTTTGGTATACTTTAATTTTGGTAGTCAACCAAAATAATCATCTTCATTGCTTTATAGACTTTGGAGGGAGATGAGCTCACTATTCTTAGAATGAACTAAATCCTATTCTTAAGAGGTTTTGGATTGCAATAATTATTGCATCATTGTAAAGTATTTTTTTTTAGTTTGAATTATAGTTAAAAGGGTTACTACATAAGATTTTTAGGCCAAAAATATAGTATTTGGAGACTTGGTCTGTAATAACTGAACTAGTATTGGTTGTCTTATATTATCCATCTAAATTTGTATTGGTATTTTGTTTGTATAAAAATAGTATCAAAAATTATTTCCAAACTAGGTATACTTCAAAACATTTACAGTTTAGATTTTGATCCTTCTGATTACTCAGATGAAGAATCTCTCCAAATAAATGAATTCTAAACCTCATTTTCAAAAATTGAACTTGAATCCAAAGAAATCAACACACTCACAAAAGATAGGTACAAAATTGTCTTTTTTATTCTATTTGAAAAGTATGAATCAAATGTTATGACACATGGTTTAAAAAATGCACCTTCATAATTTCAAAGGGTTATAAATGATATTTTTCAACCATATTCAAAATTTTCTCTTATTTACAATGATGATATTATAATTTTCTTAAAATTTGCTGAATAGCATTTTAAATATTTACAAACATTTTTTTATCTTGTTAGACAAATGGATTTGTGATATATTTGTTTAAGATCTCTTTATTCCAAACTAGAGTGAGATTCTTTGGACCTTACATTTCTTGAGGAACCCTTACCCTTATTGAAAGAGCTTTAGTCTTTATTGATAAATATCCTAACAAAATCGTAGAACAACCCTTACCTTTATATAATCGTCTTAAGAAAAACCCTATTTCTTAGACTTCTCGGCATATTACTATTATCCAACAAATCAAAAAAATAGTCCAAAAACTTTATTGCATTTATCTTGTTAATCATCAAATCCAAAAATTGTAGAAACTAATGCCTCTCTAATTATCAAACAACTTATAGATGGCAAAGAATGTATTTTTTAATTTGCCGCTACACATTAGAATGATTTTCAAAGCAATTATTCCACCATAAAAAAAAGATATTATTTATTATTATGTGCATTACAAAATTTCAAAATGATTTACTTAATTAAAAATTTATTTTACACATTAATTATTTGATTGTAGGAAATTATTATACTTAAACCCCAATTCATAGCTAAGAACTCAATTTTATGTTGAACTACTTTTTGTTCCAATATTGGCCTAAAAATTCCATGTAGTAGCCCTTTTAACTACAACCTAAATTGAAGAAGAATACTTTGGTTTAGAATAAAGAGATCTTAGATTGATATATCACAGGTCCATTTTGTCTATTAACAAAGAAAAATGTTTGTAAATATTTAAAATACTATTCAACTAATTTTGAAGAAACTAAAACATCATCAATATAAATAAAAGAAAATTTTGAATATGACTGAAAAATATCACTCATAATCCTTTGGAATTCTAAAGGTACATTTTTTTAAATCAAATGGTATAATATTCCATTCATATTATCCAAATGAAACAAATAAGGTAGTTTTGTACTTATTTTTTGTAAGCATGTTGATTTCTTTGGATTCAAGTTCAAATTTTGAAGATGTGGTTTGGAATTCATCTATTTAAAGAGGTTATTCATCTAAGTGATCAGAAGGGTCAAAATTCGAGCAAAAAATGTTTTAGAGTATAACTTCTAGTTTAGAAATGGTTTCGGGTTTTATATGCAACTCTTGGATCTTTCTGTTGAGTTTGTAGTATTTGGATATATGTCATTTCTTTTGACATTTGTAGTAGGTAAGATCTTTGTAAGAAGGTTTTAAAGTAGAAGGTGTTAATTTTGTATTTGATTTGGATGTTTTGGTTTTTCTAGGTTTACTGTAATAGTTTTGTTTATTAGTTTGTTTCTGGGATTTTTTGAAATTGTAAGAATTTGTAAAGGTTTTGGTATATGTTTTCCTACTTGATTATGAGAGTTTTGGAATCTTTAAGTTGAATTACTAGTAAAAAGTTCTAGGTTTAAAACAAGATTGTTTTATTTCCCATTTGAGATAAGTATTAGAGAAATTTTTTATTAAATAATCATTTTAGAGAGTTTTACAAGAGTATTAGATTCCTGAGAAATTTTGTAAAGGGCTAATTCAATAAGATTTTGGGACTATCTTGACTTGTCTAAGAGGTAGATGTTCTGACTCTATGACATGGTCATCTAGAGTAATTCAATTTTTATTTTTACTTCAAGAAGTAATAAGGTTTGCAATGGTTTTAAAAGGGAATGATAATCCATTTGAGATGCATATTCTTCAAACCAATCAAACAATAACGTATGTTTTGTAAAAGGAAAGAAATGTATAATAATCCTCTTAAATTTCTATCTTTTTTTGGAGAAAAATGTTTAAGAAAATAATTTCCTTTTTTAGTATTATATCATGAAAATCATCATATACAAGTTTTTTTTTATTAAGTTCAAAATCCTTTTGTAAAATATGCAATTCATTTATAATGTTTTCTATGATTACAAATGGAATGAGTGAAGTTAAAGGTGATTGTTCTTGAGGGTTTATGTAAATGGGATAAGAAATGTTTGTATGATAATCTACTTTTTGGAAAGATGTACACGGTAGTATGAGGTGAAAAATCTTGGAAGTGATAAGGGCTTTAAAGGTAGATTAATTGTAAAAGGCTTTTAATAGCTCATAGTTAATGAATTAGGGATTAAGCATAATAATTTCCTACAATCTACAAGCTCTTTATGGGTCTTATAACACTTTAATGACATAACTCAGTTTAATGGACAAACACGACTGAACAAGCTATAGGCAAGAAAACTCAAAAACTAATATGTCTAACATTATAATATATAAATATGAATGACAATATGCACAAATATTTGTGTTCCATTGCAATGAAAATAATTAAAGAAGGCTCTAATACTAATATAGGGTAACATAACAACACAATTAAAGATTTTATTGATAAAACTTTAAGTACAGAGAGGAGATTTATAGAGTGTGAAAAAAAAGAGGAAGAGGGGAAAGAGTACAAGAAGAAAGAGATTTCCAAAAAGCTTTTAGAATGTTTTCAAGAACTTGAATCCTTTAATCTTCAAGTTCCCTTCTTATAGTTGAGAAGCCGAGAGATTGTTGGAGACAATTAGAATTCACCACTAAAAGTATTTTAGAATTTTGTAAAGATGACATTTTCTTTTTTGTAAAGCTAGTCTTTATTTTTAGAAAAGCCACCTTTACTTCTGTAAAGATACTTTTACTTTTTTGGAAAGTCAGTAGTCACGAGCATTTTGTTTTCTTTTTTCAGCTGAAAGTTATTTTTCCATTTTGTAAACTTGGCAATCACAAGTTCTTTTCTTGAAATTGGAAAAATTGCTTAATCTTGAATACTTGTTTTAGGACCACCAAAAGATATTTTGGATGTTTTTACAACTACCTATCCTTGTTATACATTAGTTTTGGTAGTATACCAAAGTAATCATTTTCATTACTTTGTAGACCTTGGAATGACATGGGCTCATTGTTCTTAAAATGAGTCGATTCCTATTCTGAAGAGGTTTTGGATTGCAATAATTGTTACATTATTGCAAAGTATGCTTATTTGTTTTAGGCTGTAACTAAAAGGGTTGTTGCATAAGCTTTTGGTCTAAGAATGTAGTGTTTAGAAATTTGATTTGTAATGGTTGGACCAGTATTGGTTGTCTTATATTATCCAACTAGATTTGTATAGTAGGTTTAAGTAAATTTTCAAGAATTTTGAATAAGTTCCACTATGTTACCTTGAAATTTCTACTCGTAACCATGAATTCAATTCTTTATCAAACTACTTCTTGTTCTATACCTCTTCCTCAGGAAACTTTGAACATTAGATAACCAACATAAAGGAGATTACCTTGAAGGAATTTAATAAAGAGATAGATAAATGAGAGATTTCGAAAGTTTAAAAAGTTCAAATTTACAAAATTTTATAATTCAATATTTTTAAAAATGATTGTACAATCAAAATAAAAGAAAAAGATATTCAACTTTCAAAAATTTTTGAAACTATTCATATTCTTTTTGAAAAGTCTTTACAAAATCATAAAAACAAATATCATAAGTACATTTATATTGATCTAGTACAAGTTGGTATCAAACCACTTACAAAAGAAAGATTGAACACTTCCATTTTAGTAGTCCTTAGGAATATTAGATTACAAGATTCTTTTCTCAGTTCTATAGAGTCAAGTCTCTGTATTAGATCTATACTTTTTAATTGTTATCCAAACCTTATTATTTCTTTAGATGGCAAAAATATTTTACAAAAAATAGTTTTACAAATCAAAATATATAATTACAATATGCTAGAAAGATCAATTTCAGGTATATTAATTTTTAAAATTATTACAAAACTATGATTTATACATTTACATCTAAACACAAGTTCCAATCCCATAAAGGAGAAACACTTCTCTTACAAGTAAACCTTTACTGTTCAAATACTATTATTTCTAAATCCATCTAATAAAAAAACATAAACCTTCCCGAAGACTAGATTTTAGAAGGAGTAGTAAAATCCTAACCTCCATAATAACTTGAACTAAATATAAAAATTTCTAAAATAAGTTAGTTTTAATATGAAAAAGTTGTCCTTACCTTCAATAGAAGATCTATAAGTTTTAGAACTACTGATGAAGTAGTTATATCTTCCATTATAGGCTTAGGACACGTATCCTTTATCCTATCTACAATAAATCTACCTTTAAAACAACTTCTAAGATTCTCCTCCTCAGACATTTCGAGTATTTCTTTCCGAGCAATAAATTACCATACAAATATTTCTTATCCTATTTACATAAGCCCAAAAGAATAACCACCTCTTACTTCACCTATTTCATCTGTAATCACATAAAATATTACAAATGAATTTCATGTTTTACAAAAATATTTTGAACCTAACAAAAAATTTTTGCATGATGATTTTTATACATTACATAATACTGAAAAAGAACTTATTTTTTCAAATATTTTCTCTAAAAAAGACAGGAAATCCAAAAAGATTATTATACATTTCTTTCTTTCACAAAGCACACATGTTTTTTTATTGTTTCAAAGAATATGCATCCAAAATAGATTATCCATTTCCTTTCAAAACCTCTGTAAACCTTAATAGTTTTCGAAGAAAAAATAAAGAATCAATTACTTCAAATGACCATGTTATAGAATTAGAACATTTACCTCTTAAACAAATCAAGATAGTTTATTAATAAAACCTTATTAAACTAGCCCTTTACAAGATTCCTCAAGAATCTAATACTTTTGGAAAACTCTCCAAAATTATCATTTGACAAAACAATTTCTCTAATACTCATGTTCATATTATAGGAAATCAATTAAACTATATAGAAAATCAAATCCAATAAACCACTATTTAAAAAACCCTTACCAAACTTGAAAAACTTGAAACTAGCAAAATCAAACATCCTTTATTTAAGTTTTCTTAGAAAAGGAAACTATTTATAATTTAAGTACATACTAGTATTCACCTTTTATGAATATAAATGTATTTAATTTTTTTAATAATCTAAGGTAACACAAAATTATTTACAAATTATTCTTTTTCAAAAAATTAAATAAATTTTATTTAAATTTCTTTTAATTTATCATTTTATCATGGTCTATATCTTTATTACTATAAAATAGTATAATACAATGAAAGAAAAAACGTTACATTGTAAGTCTTTTACTATTTTTAAATTTTAATTTTTTTCATAAATTTTTCTTCCTTTCTCTTTCTCTTTGTGCATGATTATATTTTTAAATTTAAGTTTTTGTTATTTCTGAACTTTAATTTTAATATTTTTCTATTATTTGACAAGTCATATTACAATGTAATAAAAAAATGATTTTAAGATTTCTAAATTTTAACTTTTTTCTAGCATTTGACGTCAAGATTATTGCATTTCTTTTTTTTTTCTTAATCTAAATTCCAAATGATATGAAAAGTGTTTAATGTTAATTTTTACAAGATTGTGTTTATAAGATTGAGCTGTTTTACTTATGTTGACTCAATTATATTATTCAATATTTATCTGAACACGTATTTATTTTTTTATAATAATATAATTATTAAAGTTTATTTTAACATCTAATATACCTCTTATTAACACCTTTTAAAATTTATTCCCTTCATTTTTTTCTAATAGACTTTGGTTGATAGACTCATTTCGTTGCAAATTATAAGAGAATTGAGCTATCAAGGAAATAGCCCACTTGCATATAAGTTTGCCAAGGATTGGTAGGAACAAACAAACTTGGCAAGGGCGTATCTATGTAAAGCTTTTAAACGCATGAAGAAGTAGGTCAATAAAAAGCGATGATATGTAGATATCTAAGTCAAGGACTTGGTGTTAGCCAAACTACATGCCATTCTTCGGTACAAGGATGTGCATAAGGGGCTGATTCGTTGCTATAAAGGGCCATTTTAAGTAATACAACGGGTTGGGAAGGTCGCATACAAGTTGGAGCTGCCACCAAAATGAAAGGTACATCTAGTTTTCCATATGAGTATGCTTAAATCTTACCATGAAGACAAGGGAGATCCAGATCGAAGGGAGTCACAGTGAGCACCTCTTGGAGCCAAAACTTCATATGAACAAGAAGTTGAATCCATAGTGGCAAATTGGGTCATATGAAAGCAGTATTGTACATCGAGGTGTGAATACTTTATCTAATGGAAGGGACTTCCGAAAAATGAAGCAAGTTAGGAACCTACTGAAGCCCTTTGACGATTCAAGAAGAAGATTAACACCTACCATGCTAAAGAAGCGATGAGGGCGTTGCTTGATTAAGTGGGGGAGAATGTCATGGTCTTTTGTACCTAGAGATGGACAATACGTTAAATGTAGATATCTCTTAGAAAAGGACAATACATTGAATGTAGACACTTTTAGGGAAGGGAAATACATTGGAACTAGACATGTAATAAATGTTAGAAAATGTATGTACACAAGAAGTCGAAAGGATGTAATATCCACCTTTAGATCAATGAGGGATCTAACGGTTGTAACTTGTCCAAAATTTGTATAAAAAGGGACCTCCTACTCCTTATTTGTACACATTCTCAATTTTCAAGTGGAATATACTTATAAAGTTAATTTTCAAAAAGGTTCTTGTGATTTCCTAAAAGAAACTCAAGAAAAAGGAAGTATCAAACTAGTTTATTGTGAATATAAGAATTAGCTTACAGACATCCTTACAAAAACTTTGCCAAGGACTAAGTTTGTGTTTCTTTGACAAAAACTTGGAATGCAATGTATTGACACCAAAGAGGAGTGATGGAAATTGATGTAGAATATTGAACACTTGTTGGAGCCAAAATTTGGTTTCAAAATCTGTTATGATAGTTACAAACCAGCCTTTTAAGGACGTTTGATAGACTTAATCAAGCAGTGTCCTCATGACATCCTCCTCTACTTAATTTTATGATGTTCTCGTCACATTTTTAGTTTTATATTGTTGAATATGATTGACAAACTACCAAAGTTGGCTCTTTTGTTCCCAACTCACCTCATAGTCTAGCATATTCTTCCATTTAACTAAGCACTCAAAGTAATTAAGAACTTCACTCTTTTAGATCACTATGTTAGTAAGGATGTATATTAATTCCTATCGAATTTGATAACCATAATAGTTGGTGCTCGCTCGGATTAGTTTCACCATGGATCCTTACTATCTCTATTAAAAGGTTTTAAAAAACTTACATGAAAGACATTATGAATCTTAAATCTTGGTTAGAGTTGAACTTAATAAGCAATCTTTCCCATACACTTGAAAATAAAAAACAACCTTTCGTATTTTCTTACCAAGGCCCAGTGTATTTTGTACAGAGGCTTAAATTGATTAAATAATAATTTCACCATACTATCTCTTCCTTTGCATGCTCCTTTAGGTATCACTTAATGTTAGCCTACCTTTTCATCTATTTAATTACTTTGTCAAGATAAACTCTTATTATGTTTATTTCCTCATGCCATTTCCTCGTAAATTTGTAGGTAATAGGGTTATTTCTTAAGTAAAAAGAGGTGAGTTAAGGGTTATTATTCCATGATGATTTAAAAAGGGCTTTTGCCTATTGTTTTGCTCCTTTGGAGTTTATATGAGAATTAAGTTATGTCAAACAATTTTACCCAATCTTATTAGTGGGTACTAACATAGTGTCTTAAATACAATTTTAACAAAGTATTGATTTGCTCGGTTTGCTCGTCACTTTGGGGATGGAAGTTTGTTGAGAAATTTAGATCAATCCCAATAACTTAAATATTTTGCGCCAAAACTTACTCGTAAAACGAGGGTTTCTATCACTTATTATATTTCTAGGTACTTTCCACAACTTTATCATGCTCTTAAGGAATGAGTGACTAGCTTTGGCTTTATTAATTATACAATCAATTGGGGCTGGAATAAATGTGTTATATTTGCTGAATCAATCAACAATCACCATGATACTTCTAAACTCATTAAATTTAGGTAGAGTCACAATAAAGTCATTGAGATATTTTCCCAAGGTCTCTCAGCAATGGTTAGTGGTTCAAGTATATCAGTTTGGTATTGTTGTTCTACCTTATCTTGTTGGAAAATTGGACAAGTTTACATATAAGTCCTAACATTGTCATACATTTATGGCCAAAAGTAGTTTTGTTGGACAAGAGTAAGGGTTTATATCATACTTGGGTAACCAACCTATAAGGTATTATGGTATTACTTAAGAATTTCTTCCTACAAATGTCCTTATTTAGGCACAAAACCTCGATTGTCAACAGTCATGAGAACTCTAATGTTCAACCAAAATCGACAAGTCTTTCCTTTACCAGTCAATTTTAGTAAGTTTTTGGCCAAATTGTCTTGCATTGTGTCTTCTTTGATTTGCTTAATGAAGTTGCTCTTAGGTATATTAGTAAATAAGGTAGCCAATTCCACCTTTCACTTAGTATGTCGATGACAATATTGGTTTGGCTTAACTTATATTGTAACTTATAGTTAAATTTGGCCAAAAAATCTTGCTAACGAGTTTACATAGAGTTGAGTTTCTTTTATATTTGGAAATAGCTCATGACATTATCAATCATTATCACAAACTTTTTTATGAGCAAATAGTGTCTCCATATATGCAAATAATGCATTATGATAATCATCTCCTTATCTTAAATGGTGTACTGTCTCTTTGTATTATTTAATTTATGGTTTTTATAGGCATTTAGGTGTCTGTCTTGCATATAGACTCCCTCAATGGAAAAGTTAGATGTATCCATAATGACTTTGAAAGGCTTTTCATAGTTTGATAGCACCATAACAAATTTTTCGAAAATTGCTTGTTTTAATCTCTCAAAGGAAACTTAGCATTCTTTCGACCAATGTCATGTGTTATTCTTCTTAAGTAAATTAGTTAAAGGTGTCGTTATAGCATAATACCCTTTATAAGAAGGAAGACATTTAGCTTACCTAAGTAAGCCTTTTTGCATCAACATCAATGAAAAAAAGATAATGGCAATTTTGTTGGCTATTAATAAGTGGTGACATTACTTGGAAGGGCACAAGTTCATCATCAAAATTGATCATAAGAGTATCAAGTACTTGTTACAATAACAATTGCATACCTACATTTAATAAAAGGAAATGATTAAATTGTTGGATCTAAACTACTCCCTTTAATGCAAAAAGGGAGTAAAGAATAAAGCTACTAATGCTCTTTCAAGGAGAATTGAAGAATGTAAGCCATCTAGTTTTGGAACTTGCTTAGTCAATTAGGTTGTGGTGTCTTAGTGGCTTACTGATGTTATGGCAAGTTATGATCAAGACTTTAATGTTAAGGAGGCAATAGCCATTCTTACTCTTCTCCTTTAACTAAACTACATTTTTCTTTGTAGGGTGGCCTTATTGGGTACAAAGAAAGGTTGTTTTTGGGAGCAATTAGCAACTTCCAAAAAAAAATTATGTAAGCACAACATTATTTTGCCTTAAAAGGTCATTTTAAGATGCATGTTATTTATAAAAGACTCAAGCAAGTTTTCTATTGGTTTGAAATGAACAAAAAAAAAAAAGGCCTAACAATTAGTCTTCTTATGCAATATTTGCCAAAAATGCAAGAATGAGTTAGTGCCCTACCCAAATTTATTACTGCTATTACATTTTCTTAAGCAAACTTGGAGTGATATTTGTATGGACTTTGTTGAGGGATTACCCTAATGCAAGGGCAAAGACACTATCCTAATAGTAATTGATAGGTTCATCAAGTATACTCATTTCATTGCTCTCAACCATTCTTATACAAGAACAACTATGACTAAACTATTTCTTGAACATAATCTTTATGGTATGCCTAAAAGTATAATTTCTGATCGAGACAAAACTTTCTTAGATTTATTTTGGTGAGAGCTATTTTGATTATTAGATACTAAATTACATCTTAGCATAATTTATCACTCTTAAATTGACGGTGGGAGTGAAAGATTAAATTGACATCTTGAAACTTACCTTCGTTACATGACATTACAAAAAGTACTCAAAATTGGCCCTTAATAGCGCTATTGTAGCTAATATAGAGAGTTGGTTTCGTGAGATATAGCTTATGGACAACTTATTATATGAATAGTTTCTACAAGTTTAGTAGTGAATGAAACACTATACTGACCAGCACAGGATTGAAAGAGCCTTTAAAGTTAGGGATTAAGTTTATCTTAAATTTCAACCATATCACCAAACTTCAATCACCTTGAGGAAGAACCTTAAATTGACTTTTAAATATTATGGACCATTTCTTATGTTAGCAAAGGTTATACCTATGACATGCAAGTTGCAATTATCTCCTAGATCCATCATTCATCTAATCTTTCATATGTCATTGCTTAAGTGCTCTATGGGAAATCCAAGCAAGCTAATTCCTCACCTCCCTCACTCAAGTCCAAATGAGAAGTTATTGGTTGAACTAATAGCTATTCTTGATCATAAGATTGTTAAGTGCAAGTTATCACGCAAGTACTAGTCTAGTGGTCAACTTTGGCAAAGAAGGATGCAACTTGAGAAGAATAGAGCTCTTTAAGTTCTTAATTTTCAAATTTCCTACCATAGCTACCTAAGCAACTATGAAAAAAAAAAAGAAACACTTGGCCTTGAGGACAAGGCTTGTCTTTAGAAGGGGGTATTTGTTATGATAAAATAATTGTGTTTATTATTTGATAATATGGCACTTGAAGAGCCTTAGATATATAATATGTTTAAATTTAGTCGTTGATTGTAAGTAGTAAGTTAAGCTTATAAGTTATGTTTAAATTCACTATTAATTTACAAGAACTAGGACCTTACCGAGTGGTGGAGAATGGGCTATTTATATAAATAAATTACAGAAACTATCAATTAAGCCTAGGGATTTTGGAGGAAGAGAACAATATATATGGTCATAACATTAGGTTTCTTTGTTATTAAGAGTTCATATGGCTCTTAAATAGAAATAACTAACGTTTAAAAAATAGCAATTATGAAAATTAAAATGCTTATTAAAATTAAAAAAGAAAATAAACCCTTTATAGTGGTAACTATTCTCCTTTACAATCATGAATGAATCTTTATTATTTTTACTAAAATTTATTGTTAGTATTTTACACTTCCACAAACAAGAAAAAAAAAACCTTATTCTCCGATTTACAGTATTCCTTCAAAATGTAATAAGCAATATTTCATTTGAAAACCAATGTTCAAAATGAGCACAAGAATTTATATGCCCATAAAACGGATAACAGAGCTAGTTAACTATTCAAGTCATCATCCAGTTCATAGCATTAAGGAAATAATAATCCCTTCAATATGGCCACTTTCTTCGGCGTAGACATGGGCACCCCAACAATTCCAAGCATTTTGACAATTCATGGCTTTCCGATTAAGTGCCGCCACCTCTTCACAAGGAAATCCATACATTTCCGTATTGCCACCATCAATGACCAAAGAAAAAGCAAACATAAAGCCTCCGTTATAGCCAACGCAGTCTTAGCTCTCGATAATACCTATTGCTTTCGTGGGTTCGAATCCCTCTATGCATGCTTCTTATTCCTTTTCCAAGAGCCCCATGTCAAAGTTCTCCGTAATACCTCCGACAATGTGCCCTCCTCAGATTAAGGAATTGAATTCCTTACGAGCCGCACCTTCCAAATTAAGGAATTGGATTTTCTAGGAGCCATTCCGCTTCTCTTACAAAGCAAACAGATTTTTTTTTTTTTTTAATCTCAAGCGAAACGACTTGTCCTTATGCTCGCCACTATTCTAAATTGTAAATTTGGAATTTACAATTCCAATTGCAATTTAAAAAAAAAAAAATCGTAGCCTTTAACCGAGAAAGGAATTTACAATTCCTTAAGTTTCACGGCTCCCGTGTTTTGAACATTAAAATTTTCACTGACGTCCTTAACAAGGACTCTACTATTTTGAAGGCTCGCACCCCTTCTTTAACCGATGGTAATAAGAGTTTTCTTGTTTATTACCAAAATAATTGAGGGCCACACAAATTGGGGCACGAGGTGGCCACACAAACGTGTCATTTTCTCTTGCAATTAGTCACATGATATTAGAAAGAGTTTTGTGAAATTTTTTAAAAGGACCAAAAAGAGAATTAGCACTAAAATATATGGAGGAAAAGTTTTCATAATATAAACTTTTAATATGACAATAATTTAAAACTTATATAATAAAATTACAAAACACTTCATAAATATAATATAACATTTTAATAAGATTACACGTTATTTTTAAAATTATATTTGATAATTTAAAAATTATACACAACATTTAAATAAAATTATAAAATATTTTTAAAATATAGTATAACACTTTAATAAAATTATACATTTACTTTCAAATTATATATATTAAACTTTATTAAATTTTAACCAATTGTAGATTAGGTATAACACTTCAAACAAAATTTGATTTGTCTATTATGTCCTCCTTAATCTCTTTTAACAAAAATTAAAAACTAAAGAGGGACGACTAGGATTGAGGGGCAAGTGTATGTGCCCCCATGCCTTCATAAGGTGTGGAGGCGTAGTCAAATTCTTTTTATGATTGTAACTGCCATGAAATCACCTGGGAATGGTGCTTTATTTCCCTTTTATTTCTTTATACCCCATCGTTAATCCGAAACAATTTAAACTCTTATATGGTTTGTTACTATGTATGCGTAAAATCAGAACAATTATTCTTGGCCACTTATTCCGTAAAGGCTATGTGCAACAGTAACAATTATTCAAGCATACAGATGACGTCCTAAAAATAGCAGCATTTTGTGTCTCGTATACATAAACATAATTTAGAATTATACTTTAAGACATATATTAGCCCTTAATGGAAAAGTACAATTTCCTAAATCATACTCTAATACTACATGTGAAACATGAATTCATTTATAATTAATTAATATCATGAGTTTTAGAACTTTATATTTTCACAAAATTAAAAAAAATATATATATATATATATTTTTTTTAATTCATTTATAAGTTGATATATTTTTCTCAAGTTTCATAAAGTCCAAAGCAAATATTTTCAAAGCTCAAGTCATAAAAAAAAAATTGTCTTAAATTTGTTAGAATTGAAATTTAAGTTATTTAAAATTAAAAAATTATTTTAAATTATATATCAAAAGTCACTTTTTTATAATAAAATTCAATCTTATTATTTTATAATCGAGATTATATAAATTTTTATAAGATAAAATAAAATATATTTAATTATAATTTATATTATTAAAATTAAAATTTTAATAAATTTGTATTTTTTAGAATTGTACTCAAATTTATTTATTTATTTTGATGTAAAACCATAAGACAAAAATCCATCTGAAAAAAAAAGTCACTATATATGTATAGTCTAAAAATTACTTAAACTAAAAAAAATTAAGTTTAATTAATATAATATTTTGATAAAATTATATGTATCATTCAAAATTCTATATAATATTTTTAATAAAATTATACAATAATATAAAAATTATATATCCTATATTTAAATAAAATTATAAAATATTTTAAAAATATAATATAACACTTCAAATGTACGTCTCCTTCAAAATTATATACTACACTTTATTAAATTGTAACCATTAGGTATGGCACTTCAAACAAAATTTGATTTGCCTATGATGTCCTCCTTCTTAATCTCTTCTAACAAAAATTAAAAGCTAAAAATAGACCGCTAGAATTGAGGGACACGTGTATGTGCCCCCGTGCCTTCATAAGGCACTGTAAGCACCATGAAATTACCTGAGACTTGTGCTTTCTTTTCCTTTTATTTCCTCGTGCCCCAGCCTTAATCCAAAACAACGTAAACTATCATAGGGTTTGTTACTCTGTATGTGTAAAATCAACACAATTATTCTTGACCAATTATTCCATAAAGGCTACGTGTAATAATAACAATTATTTATAACCATACTAACGTGCCAACAATATAAACAGTTTGTATTTCATATACATATACACTTTATAATTACGTTTTAAAACAGATATTAAATTTTAATAAAAAAAAAACAAATTCTTAAACCATGGTCTAATATCATATGTAAAACATGAATTCATTTATGATTCATTAAATTTTAAATTTTCATATTTTCACAAAATTAATAAAAAAAATACTTTAATCTATTTAGAACTCCCTTAATTCATTCCCTTCAAGTTTTAAGAAGTCCAGAGCAAATACCTTCAAAGTTTCAGTCATGGAAAAAATTTTACCTTAAAATTATTAGAACTAAAGGTTGAGCTACTTAAAAATTTAAAAATTATTTTAAATCTTATAGTAAATATTAATTTTTAAAAATAAAATTCAATGTCATTATTTTATAATCAAAGTTATGAGAATTTTTTTATAAGATAAGAATAAATTACACTAAATTATAATCTATACCACCAAATCAAATTTTCAAAAAAATTATATTTTTTAAAATTATACTCAAAATTATTTATTAATTTTTTATAGTAAAATTATTGATAGAGATCCATTTAATAATAAAGAAAAGCAAATATCTTTTAAATTCAATTAATACAATTTTTTAATGTGTCTTTTTTATCAAAAAAAAATATATACATAACTATCAAATAAATTAAGAAATGCACTTTATTTTCACTTTTTGAGATGTACCAACACATTGATCGAACGTCTCCATGGATATGAGAAAGGGCCGCACCGAAGTATTTCTTACGTTTAGTTGATTAAGAGAGAAATTTAAAAGGACAATAGAATCTTCGTAGTTTTCATTTTGACTTCAGGTATATCAACTGAACCAAATGCAATTTGATCTGATCTTTTTATTACGCTATTTGTACATTTCGCAAAATCTGTAGCACAAAAATGGAGCAACGCTCTCTCTCTTTCTCTCTGCCAAACGTTTATAGCTTCTTTCAATTTCTTCTAATTCATGCACTCTTTGATGTCTATAGCTTAACTATGGAAATAAAAGAATTAATTTCTAGTTCTTGATCTTGAATGGGAGAATTTGTCAACTATGTTTGCCTTTGCTGGAAAAGATGAGCGACAATTGCCATCCTGAAGAACTTTGGCCAATCATAGGTGTAATCTTTTTCTAGGTTTTCCAATCTTGAGATGTTAAAGCTCTAACGAGGAAAATGACGTTTCAAGCAATGGTTTTAGGAAATATATTGAACAATGATACTTGTGTCACGATATTTTGCATTTAGGGATAAATAATATGTTGAATATGAATTTTTTAAAATAGAGTAATATAAGTTATTTAATAAATATCGATAAATATATATAAATAAGATGTTGAAAATATTTGATATACATTATTAAATTAAAGAAAAATTTAACAATTATAATTTATTTAATACCTATATATAAAAAGAGATCTCTTTTTTCTATTTATAACACATTCAATTTAATATACTTATAAAATTTTTCTTTAAAAAAATTTTTATTAGTTAAGTATAAGAAAATTGTTTAGCAAGTATTCTAAAAATCACACCAATAAAATATAATAAATTTATAAGTCGTGATAAGTGGTATCAAAATTCATTTGATTTTAATTTTGATATTTCTGATCAAATACTTCATGTAAAATGAATAGGTAAGATGAAATTTTAATTCTTGATAAAGATGTTGATAAATTCAATTAGAAAAATATAATAGATATATCAAAATAGTGAGTAAATATGATCCAACTTTTATTTTGAATAAAAAAAAATTTTATATTATATAAATATATATAGAAAGATATTGTTTAAAGAGAAAATAATAACTCTACTAAACTTACTTAAGCAAAAATTAAGAAGGTAGTAATAAAAAAATCAAACACTCTCTGGGAGAAATCCTTCCTTAATTTTAGAGTATCAATGCTCATGAATTTTAGGAGTGTAAACACGCTTACGTGGAAACAAACCTCTTCCAATATTTTCAATTTTAGGGATATAAATGCTTATGCATTTTAGAGTACTAATTCTCTCTCAACCAAATATTTATAGCTTCTTCAAATTTGCACCCCGTAATCATTTTTGAAATTCTTGTGCTCTACGATATCCAAAGCTTAACTATGGATATAAACTAATTAAACCCTTAATTACTAATTCTTGATCCTAAATAGTAGAATTTCTGAAATTTGTTCGACTTAATTTTGATTTTCAAACCATATACAACGACATCAATCCTTTTATGCTCTAAGTTCATATACATGTTCTATTTTCGGGAGAAATGTAAAAATATAGTTTGTCTCATTAAAAACTTGATTACCTTATTGAAAAAGTCTGTCTCCATCTCCAGTCAAGCAAATATATGTTACTTTTATTCAATAGAAATCCACAACCCGCCCGTCGGGCAGGCTAAACTCTGGTGTATTAATAGTCTTGTTTCTTGGTCTATAACCTTTGATTCGTATTCTCGCTTTACCCTTTCCTTTTCTCGAATGTTTTGCTGTACATGTCCAGGAAGTCAGTGAACAGATAACCCTGCCAGTACCACTAGACAGAATTAAAGAGGAAGGTGGTTAAGAATGTTGCTCCTCTAAAAAAATCATATACAGTGCTCGGTGTTTGAATGAGAAACACTGTTTAATGACCGCACGAATAAAGAACTAGATGGCGTGTCAATAAATCCAACGAGGCAACAGCAAACAAGTGAAAAGACATGGCCATTTTCCAAGTCATGCTCAATTTGGGTTAGAAAAATCTCATGGGAAAAGGAAGGTCCTCTGGAGCAAGAACTCGTTCTCTGGGGTTAATCTATGAATCCATATATGCCCTCACGACGTCCAGTATTGGAGCTCGACATACTGGACATTTTCCATTACTCCATTGCAGCTCATGGGCACAACCAAGACAGGTGCACATATGCCCGCATCTGAAGAATCACAAGGGAGGGGCATAATCATTGTTAATGAATTGTGAATATTGGAAATGAATATTCAGATTGAGGGAGCCAAAAGGAAAGTACCTATACAAAAACGAATCAACCTGCATTCCGTAGCAGATACAGCAATTGCGTCTTTTTGGTGTCCTGTCAAGTGAATTTTTTCCTTCCCCTTGAACTGCAACGGTCATTGCAGAGGAGCAATTGAAAATAAAGACTTGAGCACAAAAAAAGAAAGGCATGCTGCGTCAAGTTTCAGAATTACATTGAAAGATAGAATTATACCATTCTATCGTCACCTTGGGTTAATTAGAAAATGTGAAAAAGCTTTCTATCGACACCTTGGTTCATTAGAAAATGTGAAACGGCTTTCTCTACTAACCTGTGTGTTTTTCCTGTTTCATAGAGTTTTGCAACTTCACTTGCGTATCCATGCAACTCTGTATTGATTTCCTGAGTTCAAACATTTCACGCTGGAGTTGCTCCATATGCCCTCTTAAATCATACAACAGTTCTATTTCCTACAGGCACAACAATGTTACATTTTTGGAGAGTGCTTGGAATATATTCCAAATAGTTAAGACAGATTGAACGGGAAAGAATGAGCAGATACTTACAATTGATGGATGACTTGTGTAGGAAGATTGTTGCTCATCTCTATTGGAAGCTTGAGATGGTGTGGTTGAAGCCTGTCCATAATCATCAGCAACTTCGAGTTGATTGCTGAAATTCCATGGCCTAAATGGCATTGGAGAACGCATCGATGGTGAGGATTGATCAAAATAATCAGTAGCTTCAACATAATGACGGCTAGTTGGACTTTCTTCCTCAATATATCGACTTCTTGGGCTTTCTTCTTCTTCTTCTTCTTGTAAACCTTGTTCTCCTTCTGCGCACACTTCTTCTGCCTCTCCTTGTCCATTTACTTCTTGTCCTCCTCCTTCTTGACTACTTGCTGCTGCTTGCAAATGCCTTTGGAAGCAGGACAAAATCATCTGTCCCATTCTTTCCCGACTGCCTTCAATTTCTTCATCATCATATTCGTGACTGACCTGTGTCTGTACACGTGACGCCATCAACTGGTCCATTCTATCTCGGAAGTCACTAGCAAGAAAAGTGGAGACCGTTCTTCTGCATTCATAATGAGGAAGATTAGATTTCCATATCAGTAATCAAGCTCCTTATATTTACCATTGCTCAAAGATTAATGACACGGTTACCTTTCAAGTAGTTGCCGTATCTCATCACTGTCTGCGCTAGTATTCAGCATCTCTTGGTACCATGATTGTCTGCGGTCTTCCCAATAACTTCGTGGACGAGCTATGCCACTAAACCAGTCATAATTGTTCTCTTCAAAATCTTGAGTGTCACTGAAATCCTCTTCCCTCTCATTCTCATCCCAGGCATTCAAAGATAATGTTGTTTGTAAAGTTTCTTCAGGTTTTATTTCTTTCCATCTGGCATCTGAATTTGCACTGATTTGTTCACGAACGCTGCAAGTATGTGCCCCTGGGTTCACTACTGGAGGTGTTCTATCCTGCTCACTAGTAGAAGTTTCTCGATGACGAGTGTCTTCGTAGACCGTCTTTATTTTTGGCAGCAAGGTCTTTAAATGTGTATTCTGCTGCTCAGGATCAGAAGATTCTTGACAATGACTGTCTTCATGGATTTGGCTTGTGTGCAACAGCAAGTTTCCCACTTGTGTTATTCTCTGATGCATAGTATCAAAGGATTCTGGATGATAATTCTGTGTACAAATGTGGGTTGTGTACGACCCTGCCTGGGGTGTACTCTGCTGTCCAGGAGAAATTTCTGGATGATATTTGTCTCCAGTCCCCTGGTTTTTGGTGCAAGGGTTCCTCGAGCTTACCATGTTATTTGGCGTTGCTGTTTGGCTTCTTAGAGTAAACGCATCAATCAGGGTTGTTGTGGCCTGCTCAACGCCTGTACTAAATCTTTCCCTGCATGTAATTTACATTCAGGTCAGAACAGAAAAATCACAGGCAAGATTGGTGATAGAATTGCACACTACATGCATCCTCAGTGATGTGATACCACTAAAAATTGTTATGTTAGAATTCAAGATTTTATCATTATCAGATAACTTTAATTAGAGTTTCCATGGGACAGCTATCTGATAGAGCATCAATTAGACTATATCCCAAATTGGCAAACACTAAGGCGCCTACATCCAAAATAGTTGAAAACTATTGATGAAACCTTCAATAACACATAGAGGAAAGTACATAATAAGAAGTTAATTGCTAGTTTTCTATGTGTCATCAGGTTTAATAGATGCTCATTTAGTTAATTAATTATTGGCAGTGTGCGAAAGGATCATCTGAAATGGCAGCAAAGTATTAAGTTGTATTAACTTAATAGCAACTATAAATTTAACAAGATACCCAATGAGAGCCCAAGAGTAATCCACTCTCCACATCAAGCAGTCTCGAACTGCAGCATTCCAATTCAAGAAAAAAAGCTTATTTGCAATTATTGATATGCATATAAACAGAATTATATCAGAGAAAATCGCTGAAGACTCCATTTATTATCATATCACTTTGAAGATGTTACGCATTAATGTTTGATGGAAAGGGAGAGACAGTAACAGCTTTCTAGCTTCTTGTTTGGATAAGGTCTGTGCTCATACTAGCTACCTAAAATGGGGCCGTAGAATTATACCTGAGATGCATGATGTTGGACCCTTGTTGTGATTGGTTAGCATCGGATACTTTTTTCAGTCGAGATAATTGCGGCCACTGCTGATCTTGGATTGCATTATCCCGCCGCATGTATTTTAGTCGAAGCATGGACTGCATATAAAAGCATAACATCGAATGAGTGCGAGCAATGCACCAGATTGACCAAGGAGAAACATTTAAAACATTTTCTTGATCTGAATTAACAAGGCCGCCTCACCTGAATTCGACCACGCTGGGAGAACCTCGAAACCGATTGCCTCTCTGCCAATGAGACAAGCTCTCTATGCCTTTCTTGCTCCATATTCAAAAGCAAATCATTTAACGCTTTTCTCCCTCTTATTCTTGGCGAACTTACAACTCGTAGATAGCCTCTCTGGTCGGCCTGATGACCCTGATCAGAAACAGAAGAATTCCTGAACTCCCTTAATGGAGAATCACCACCAGTAGCCCCCTGAGTCTGATCGTTTCCATCCGATGTCAGTTTCCTAATGATTTCAGAAATTTTAACTCTCTCCCGCTCTCTTGCATCCACCGAGTTCCCGGAATTCGTCGATGAATGGACACTCTGCACTGTAGAGTCCCAAGCCACATTGCCGGCCGAGTCATCTGCGTCAGAGTGTCTGGAAGGCGAGAACGACGCATTGTCCTCGCAGCTAGAATCAGAGGTTGTCCTGCTAGTGCTCGCCCCAGGATTTGGATTGCTGTTCAGTTTGTTCCAACCGTGCGCGGCCGCGGAGTCTGATCGACGCAGCCTTGCCTCCCATATCTGGACAAGCGATGAAGCTCCAAGATTGTGGTTTTCCGAGGAATTGCCCGTGGGATTCGGCGAATTCTCTCTTGTGGAGGATGATGATGTTCTTGTTGATGCAATAGATAGCTCTGCTTCCTGACTCTGCTTCTCGATCGTCAGCACCATTTCTTTAGCCTGCTTAGCGGCCCATCGATCAACACTTCTTGCCTGCATGCGGCTCATCATGGGGGAATCGCCAATGCTATTAATGTCGTCATTATTGTTATTGGTCAGACAACGTAAGTTTTGATGGTCGGGAGGATTATTTTTGTTCGGTGAATTTTCATGAGAAGAAACAGAGATGCGGGTGTGGAGATGGTCTCTCACAAATTCTTTGAGATTCTTCTGGAATCTCGCGGCCGCCTTGACGTTGCTCTCTCTGCTGCTGCATCGGTTGTGCCTGTTGTGATCCTTCAGCACGCACCCAAACGGCGAAGAAGAAGCAATCTCGACTTGGGAAGATGCCATTTTTTCTTTTGCTTCGCCCCGTCAAAATGTAGGATTGAACCACATCAATCATGCACCCAATTCTTTCCTCCTCCTGGGAATGAGAAAAAACCCATTTGCAGGCTAACAAAGCAATAGATGCGCGTGGCAGAGGCAGAATTGTGAAAGAAAGGAACAAGCTTCAAAATTTTTTTCACCACTAAAATCTTCAACTTTCCGGAATATGAGACCTTTCTTAAAACAGAACCATCAAAACAGGGTTGATAGGCCGCTGCCCCAACAGCCGCCAGGAATATAGGCCACGCCCTCCACACCCACCAAACAGTTCTTATTGTCTATTTTTAACATTCTTGTCCGACGGCTTGACACACAAGATCTATGTTGTATTGCCTTAAAAAAGAATAACAAGGACAAGCCAAAGTAACAGTGTCCGGAGCTGGAGACAAAAGAAAGGGGTGTGTGGCTGAGATTTTTGTTTGATTTTTTGGAGTGACTGTTTGTTTCAGTGGAAATAGACAGATATGAAACGCTCCGGGGGGCGGACGGCAGAGGTTTGGCTCGGGAAAGGGAAGAGACGTTGGCTCAATTAGCCGTTGTAGTAGGGTCCATAGATAAGTTTGCTACAAAAGCATAAATCGTTATCAAACAGCTTATAATACCCCAGAGTACGCCATATATATTGAATTAATATATTAATAATAATGCCTCCATCCAAAAAATAATATAATACCCATTTAATTGCTTCAATTATTAAAAAGTAAAAACGCATTTAGGCGCTTTGACTAATTTGGCTTGACTGCTCCATAAAAGGAATGACATTAAGAGATATTAATTACTGGATCTGGATTGCATTCCTAAATCTGTGTCAGACCTCTATTTTAGGCTATCCTGATACTTTCACTCATGTCGCATTTTGAATGGAAATAATATCCTGTTTCTTTAAGGGACGCATTCAATTGTTAAGGTTGCGAGTTGGTGCATTTTTTAGAGATAAATCGTTCAACAAAATTGGTGCATTCAACGGGGTTTAGAGTGTATATCTGTTGATTGGTGATTAAAACATAATCTGTCTTAGTCTTTAGACTTTGTTCTTATTTCAATTTTTTTTTTCTTTTTAAAAAAGGATCGGCATTCTCCTTCGATTCACTGGCACAAATTAGGTGTTGGTGGGATTCCTGTGTACAGCACAGACAGTAGTTTCATAATTATCCACCAAATCCACTTTCACCTAACAGCAAATAATCCATGGGATTTTGTCTTAAAAAGAAAAAAAAAAATTAATTTATGGTCATTGAAAACAAAAGGGTGAGTATAGATTGTTGAAATCATGAAGTAACTCAGTCGTACAATAGAGAATAATTATCTGACTAATTATTACTACGAGCCATCTTTCTAAAAGAGACCCGGGTGGCAATGTTTTTTGTCAACAAAATAAATGTGCAGCCAATTTCGCACTATGAATACTTGGGATGACCTGAACTGAGTTATGCCTTGCGGTTGTATGATATAAGGCGTGTCTATTTACCTTACTCATTATTGTTACGGTTAATAATAATAATTATTAATTATTGTTGATGACAAATTAAATAAATTAACATTTAATTAGACATCTATTTGATTATATTGTTAATTTATTATTATTATTATTATTTTCTATTTATTGCTTTTATTTTATTGTTTATAATTAATTTGGTGTTATGTACTATCTATTTTTTTATCATTAATAACTATTTTATTATTATTCTCTTAAAATTATAAAATTTAATAATAATAAATTTTACACCGAATATTATATTGTAAAATAAAATAAAATAATTATACATCAATAAAAAATTTTATAATTTTTACAATTCATAATAATAATAGCTTTAATATAAATATTAGTAATAATTATTAAATTATTGTTATTAAACTTATATAATCTTATTTTGAATTTGAGTTATCTAAAATAGTTAAAATTGAATAATATTAACCATCTCATAAGTTTCTGAAATATTATTTTTATCATTTTTTTTCAACATTAGCATTCTTATCAACATATTGAAAAAAAATCATATCTGATTATCCTTACATTTTTATAAAATTATGAGATACACAATAAGTAAAAGTAATATATTTTATTTTTTAAACTCATATGATGTCATATGAAAAAAAAAATCAAAAACCTTACTTTTAATACCCTAAATATTCTTTTAATTACATTACATAACAATAAATATATATAATTAAACAATCTCTATTGGTTTTGAGGTCTTTATTTCTGTATATAATCAAACAAGTGATAATGTTTCTTATAATAAAGGGTAAGAAAATAAGAGATAAAAATAAAAAGAAAATGAATAATAATGTGACTTTCTCAAAACTATTTATATCAAAATAGAGATGAAGTAATAACTTAAATATTTAAATGAAAAATAAATAGAATCTAACAATCTTATAGTATTTGTTTCAAAATTCAAAATAATGGATTGGGTAATAAAATTGGATTTGAAACGAAGAACAAGAGAGAATAAGTTAAATTTAGTGAAGTGATAGAGTTGAAAAGTTTAATTTTGTGTTATGGCAATGAGAGATTAAGCAATAGAAATGGAAGTTAAAGAAATGAGAGACAATAGGCACCTAGTTGCACTTTTATGCTCATTCTTGTGGATTCTCAACTTTTATGTAAACATAATAGCCAGAAACGTAAGAAAATTGTTTTATACTCTTGTTGTTAATTTGTATACATGGAATGCTTACATCTAAAAAATTGACCACATTAAATGTCATGTAGTATTTTATTCAAAATTTCAAAAATATAAATATAACTAAATAAAAATTTTAAAAAATAAAGATTTCTATTATATCTCTCTTTCTCTCTCATCTTTCTTTCTCTCTTTTTGACAATAGCAAGAAATCCATCAACAACAATAATCAAATCAAACTTATTGTTTCATCTTTGTCTTCACCCATATTTTTCTCTCTTTACTTAATCTCTCTTTTTTTTCCCCAGTATAAAGGATTGTGCTCTTGATCTAAGAACATGTTAGAATTAGCTTTGTAGCTATTTGAAAATTTGTAGAACTTTTTCAAATTGTGTATCAAATGTAACTCTCTTTAAAAAAAAATTCGTTATCATTAATTTGCAATAAAAATTATGTGAATTCCCTTATATGATAAAATAAAATACATTAAATTGCAAATTATACTACTGAAATCAAATTCATTAAAAATTTGTATATTTTTCTTTAAAATTACTCTCCAAATTATTTATTAATTTTTTTTGTAGTAAAATCATAGATAATGAATCCTATTTATAATAATTAAAGGGACATTAAAAATTTTTCCATGTAAAAAACCAAAACCAAACTTATAGGATATATATAGAATTGTTATTGTTATAAAATTTATTAAATGTCTAGACTAAGCAATTAACAACATGCTTTTTTCACTTTCAAGGTCTTAGCTTCGAAACCCAATAGCATTGAATTTTCTATTTTAAAGGATTTTAACTAAGAGTCGTGTATAGTAAAAGAGTGTGTACAATATCCACCAAATAATTGCCAATGGTCTAATAGTTGCTTTTTTTTATTTCTTATCCTTAGTTATAGGTTCAAAACTTATTATAGGCATCTCCTTTTTCTTTTTATTCAAATTTATTCCTTAATTGACTATAAAAAAAGTGTTGTGAATGATAACTAATAAGCGTAGGTTACTTAGTGGTTATTAGCTTCCTTACTTTTATGTGCACTCAAGTTTGGCACCCACCAAGTGTAATCCCTTTTTATATATATTTTGACAATACAATAACAATCCCTTATCATTTTTAAATAATTAAAAATAAAATAGATCTTCAACAACTTTAAAAATCAAGTGCATAAATAACAACATCTTGTAATTGAATCATTACATAATGAAATGTTTTTTAGAATAAATTTGAATAATATAACATATAAATTTTAAAGTATACATTATTATTGATAATTATACACATATTTCACACAAATGACTTTATAACAACAAACTTATCCTTAACTTGACTAACATATTTAAGGTCTTATGTTTATATTTTTTTATGAATATTTTAAAATTAAGTCCTTAAATTTATTAGAACATCTTACATTTCACATCTATTTAAGTAGATTCCAACTACCCTTTCTATACAACACTTTTTAAGTTTCCTGAGAGTTTAAAACTTATTTTTCCTTTATTACTATAACTACTAAGTATTATATAACATTGAGATGCAAAATAACCAAGTGTAATGCTTCAATCACATTAATGGTGTATTTTAACTCATTGAAGATAAGACTTCACCTTATATCAAATATTGATTTGATTTTTCATCATTGGTGATCAATTTGTATGAGTTTGAAACTCATTCCCTTTAATGTCTTATTCACCAAGTCTTTTGTCAAAGCATGAGTCATGTTTTGACCTAATCTTACAAAGTCAATAATAATCACCTTATTTATGGTCAAGTTTCTAACATAGTTGTGTCTAAATACAATATGTCTAGAGTTGTCATTATATATTGTGCTATAAACTCTTACTAGATTTGTAATACTATCATAGTGTTCATAAATAGATGTTATTAGTTTTTGTCATAAACAAATCATATAAAACAAGTTCTTTAACCATTAGAAATGGGTACTACTAAACTTTGCACATCAAACTTTTTTTTTTTCTTTTTAAATCAAAACGAACCTTGGAGTTATGTAAAAAGACCATAAGAAACAATGGTCCACAAACTATTGAAATTTTTATGCCATTTATTTTTCTTGAGTTTAACACCGAAAAACTTAATTTTAGAGTTAAAAATCCTTCCATAAGTTTCATTAGCCTTTTCTTAATTCAAAAAGGGTTTTTTAAAGGAAATTTACATTTAATATACCATGTTTTATGTTTTTAACATTACATACCTTATATTTTCAAATATAACAAAACACAAATTATGAATAATAATTGATGATCAAACTTAATAGAAATGATAACAAGAAGTAATTGCTAATTTTTTTTAATAAAATTCATATAATGTTCCAAGAAATAATTCTAATAATTAACAACAAGCAAAAAATAAAAATAAAAAATTTTTTCAATTGACATTTCAATCAACAATACCATCATTAAAAAAAAATTAATGCAATAAATAATCCAATACCAAAATTTAGCCCAAAAATGATTTTGTATTTATTATAATAAATTAAGGACAATTTAATCTTTTTATAACATTTATAATAGTATTTTTGTAATTATTTTAAATTTTTTTAAGAGATATTTAACAAATTATGTTTTTTGTTATAATTAAAAATATAAGATGTAAATTATTATCAAAACAAAAAAATAAAATAGTTAAATATAGATTTTTCCTTTTTTATTACTTTTTTTTCAATAAAAACAATGTTATTTTTGTCGCTAACCCTTTACACACTAGGCTTGTATAACACAAAGAATTTACAATTTTTTAAAAGTTTCATTAGTTATTATGACATGATTTTCATTTGATATAATAATTTTTTTAATGTAATTTGTTACTTAAGTTTATATGTTACTAAGAAATAAGAATGTCATGATACATTAACCATATGATTCGGGAGAGCTTGCCATAAGCACTAATTAAAAATTTAACAAATTTCCTAATGAGTTCCTTTAAATCTAGTGTAATAAACTAGGAATTGATGAGTTAATAAGCAAATGTAATATTACAAAATGCTTCTTGCTCTAAGTTTGATTTTACATATGTAAACTATGTGTGAATAAAAGGCTTTGCCTAGCTTTTTATGGCAAAAGTAGAGGAAAATTATATTTTTGATGAAATTGTGATACAACAAATAGGATGTTAGTATAAAACTAAAACAATTATAATTGGCCATAATCCATAAAGACATTTTACTATGATAATTGTTTAAGTATACAAATAATGACATACCAAAAAACATAAACATTAAAGGAAACTAAGAATACACAAATACACGTTGCATGCAAATAAACAAAGTTTGGAATAATACTTTAAGCCACATATTAATATTGAATGAAAAACATAATTTCTTAAATTATATTCCAATACCATTAAATATGATAGTCTTACTTGTCCTTGTAGGACCTATCCGACACCACTCTAACAAGGACAAGGTTAAAGAATTTTGACTATAAATCACAACAAAGATCCTTGATGACTAATTTTTTAAATAGAAATGGAGATGATGATGATATTCAAAGTTTTTGATCCTTAGCCCTGCGCTAATTTCAATTTACTATTTTATCCTTAGATAAAAAATTTTATAGGGACAATTTTGTAACTTTATTTAAACCTAATTTTTCCTAATCTAACTTAATGTTGCCACATTCATAAATTGAAAATGCAAAAAAGCTTTCTTTATACCCAAAAAATCTTTTTTTTTTTTTCATATAGAAGCCAAGCCAAGGTGAGTCCTAGTTTCTTATTTGATCTTTATGTTTTTTCTTTCATATAAAATAGAAGTAATTTTTAAGGTGATTATGTAGTGACCCATTTTCTAAACCTCAAGAGTTGTATTTCTCCACTTGAACAAGAAAATTGTTAATTCTCTTTGATAATCTTGTGTTGTTCACTAACAAATTACGTTATTCCATTACTTAGACCTTTTTCTTCCTTCATTTTTGTTTATTTCCCAAGAATATCTAACTTTTCCTATGATTTTGGAGTCTAATCCAAAGTAATTAATATCCATCATTTGATAAAAGTGAATTTAATATTCTAAAGTTCAACATATACTAATTCTCTAGTAAAATTACTTCCAAACTTTTATTTTCCAAGAAAATTCGTTAAAGTAGAACAAAATGAATCCCATTTTTTTGGAAGATGTCTTATTGTTAGGGATAGGGATAAGAATACAAACCTACGTGCCATTTTTGGCCCTACTCCACCTCGTTGCAATTCTTAGTTATCAAATATAAAACATGATTATGCTTATACATAAACAATTAGGCATAAAAGTATGAATATCATAAATCTTAGAACTTCATATTTTCACTTGATTAAAAGAGAACGTGCATTAATCTATGAAGTTAAAAGTTAATTCATTCAAAGTTCTAGTTAAGAAATTTTGCCTTATAATTTTTAAAACTGAAATTGTGTTATCTGAAAATTAGAGAATTGTTAAAAGTTATCTATTGAATGTTACTCTTCTTAAAGGAAAATTTGCTCTTACTATTTTGCCAAAAAAAAATTGTATAAATGTTTTTACAGGATAAAATAAAGTATATTTAAATGCAAATTACATTATTGAAATCAAACTTTTTGAAAGTTTATATATTTTCTTCATAATTTCTCATAAGATTGTCTATTGATTTTTTTCTATAGTAAAATCATAAATAAAAGATCTTATCTATAATAATCAAAAGGACACCAACAATTTTTTCATGTAGAAAAATTATAACTAAACCTATAAGGCATATATATATAAGTGTTATTAATATAACACGTAATAGGTACTTTGACTCCGCAATTCATAACATGTCTTTCACTTTTAAAGGCTTAATTTTGAAACCCAATAGCCAAGACTTTTCTTATTTTAACCAAAATAACTTATACTAGTCAATAACTATCAAATAAATGTCCTTGGTCCAACAATTATGCCTCTTTTACTTCTTATCTTTGGTTTTAGGTTTCAAACCCACAATCAATCCCTCTATTCCCTTTTTTATTTTTTTTCCTTTTTTTTTGGTTTTATTCCATAACTTATTGTATAAAAGCTTTTGTGAATATTATATAATATGAGCAAATAGCTTACTTGTTATTAAGCTTCCTTGCTTCCATATGCACTTGGGTTCAACACCCATAAAGTGCAACCCTATTTTTTTTATATGTATTTTGAAAATACACCAACAAGATATTGGTTCAACAAATTACAAGTATGGAAAAAACCTTATCTTTTGGGCACTTCTAATCTAATTGATGTTAAAAAGAGCAGAGATACCAAGTTAGCTAATTCCATTAGTAATTTAGGCAATTAGAGAAATTAATGTAAATGGTGATTTAAGTACTAGTGAAATTAAAATAAATAAGGCCATTAGACTATGCTAAGAACAATGAATTATTGTAGGATTACTATAAACACCAACAATACTAAAAAGTTAAATTCATATTAAAATTATTGAGCTTTTTAAAGGGCAGCCAAGATGGATTAATGAATCTAAATACTTGGAGTTAACTCTTGAGTTAAGATTGGTGATAAATTTTGTTTCATTGGCCAAAGACTTAAAGTTAACAGAAAACCCAAGTTATACATCTCTTTGAACAAACTCAATGTCTCCTAAATAAAATCAAACTGCATTAACTTAACTACCATGACATTCATGTTGAGACATTTCATATAGTCATTTTATCAAATAAATTTTGGGCGCTCTCATATAAGCATTAATCAAAATGTTATGAGATATAGTTTTTCTTTATGAAAAAACATCAAACAATGTAAGAGCAATTAATGATTCTCCTATTTTGGCATATATGTTTAGTAGTTGATTTTTCATGAATTTCTCTCAATTATACCTTGATGTCATTTTTTAGGTTTGCATAATTAGAGAAAAAGAGAAAATAGATGTGAATATGTTCATAACTGCGATACATGACTAGAGAATGAAGCTATTTGATTGATGAAAATGCACCATGAATTTTTCATTTTTGGTAATGATAGAAAGAGGGATGAGAAAGAAAGGGAAAGAAAAGAGAATTTCTGGCTTTTATTTTGTATTTTTCTATTTAATTGTATTTTAATTTTTTTAATTGTAAATAAAAATTACACATAACACATCATATGATTAATTTTTTTAAGTGTAAGTATATCACAATTATAAGTTAACTAAATTCATTAATACCATCAACAATAAGTTAGATTTATGATGAAAATTTTATAAAAAATTAATTGTTATTGTTTAAAAGTTAAACTAGATCTCTAAAAATGCATAAATTTAAAATTTATTTATATATTAATTTTAAAATAATGGTTTGTCATAATTCTCAAGACACATATATTTATAGGCTCTATATATAAATAGTATTTTAATATACATAAATAAATTAATTGCTATTTGATGAAAAAAAAAAGTAGTTTTAAGTAACTTTTTTAATCAAACAATTTTGTGTCTACTTATTAGCAAACAAAAATCTCAGAAATGCTTTTCTAAATACTTGCATATTTAATGTTGGAAAATTAAATAGCAATAATAAGTCTTAAAAATTAAAACAGACACTTTTATAATTTTATTATTCTTATTGACTAATTTGGATACTTACCCAATTAATTTGGGCCCTTAAATGTGGTAGTCCATGTGTTTAGTGGGCTTTCTTAGGTTGAATTGATTAAAGCCAAAACAAAGGCTATAAAATAAAGTAAAAAATATTTTTTTGGATATCATAAGAATTAAGGACTTTAAAACCAAATTGTTTCATCCTTTAGTTAAGTCATAAGAATTTGAGTCAGCCATCCACTGCATTGATTTTCAAACTTATTAGGAATATAATTTTTAGTATTCATTAATTAATAGTAGCAACTATACTATTAAAAATTAAAGATTTTATATCTATTATTTTCATGTGTGTCATTAAACTTCAGTGGAATTCCTTTAAACGTAGAAACCAAGTTGTTACAACTAAAATCTTTCAATTAGCACCTTATTCTCAGAGCAAAAGTAAGAGACGTTGCTTTTTATCTCACAAAGCACTTTTAATATAAAATCATATTGCACTTTCAAAGGCTATTCGAGTTAATAAATGTTAATTTTCTTTTCTACCTCTAATCCCTATTGTTTAACAAATTTGAAAATAAAGCTTGTACAATCTCGATCAAACCTCTTGAGAATGACTATTTTTGAATAGTTAAAAAAGGTCATTAACCAAAAAAAGAATAAGAAACAACAGTTGGAATCTTGAATGTAAAGAAAACCCATTAACCAGAGTTCAGAGATATCATACTTAGAAGTCTGGAACAATCAAGATAAGAGAAAGGGAGGGTTACACTGCAATACAAGAGCCAGGAGGCGACTATGATTCAGTGAAGAACGAAACATGATTAGGGTGTGGGTTGCCATAATGTAGAAAAAGTATTTTGTGAATTAAAACGATACCATTTTATCTTAAAACTTCGTCATAATGCTTATATAATTTTAACATTTAGTTGTTGTGGAGGATTGAGTTAGTTTTTAGCAATTTCCAAAAACCCTAATTAACCACCAAACCTCCAATGACGACTCGAGAAAAATAAAAACCATTAATTTTTTTCCTCTTTGGTTTTCAAGGGTGCAAGTCTCAGTAGTTTAAGTTAGGCAGTTTGTGAACTTAGCCACTAGACGGAAGAGAAATAGGGACAAAGGATCTCCTACGTAAGACGTTGTCTCATCTGGAATTAGTCAATCGGATTGCCATTAATAAGAACTGAGAGTTTGACCATGGAAATACATTATATTATGTAGGCTCTCCATTTTTGCCTAAAATCCATTGTCGCCATCACCGAATCTAGAAAACCACACTTCGCCGTGTCATAAGCCTTCTCAAAATCAACCTTCACTGCATCTCCCTCTTTACACTTTTTCATTTATTAAATCAACTCATTAGTAATTAATACACTGTCAAAGATATATCGCTCACTCACAAAGGCTAATTGTTGTTCACTAATTGCTTTATTCGTTACCTTCTTCAATTGATAAACTAACACTTTTGCTAAAATCTTACATAAGCACCCAATTGGAGAGATCGATCGAAAATTTTGAGTAGTACATACATCTCCTACTCTGGGAATCAGCACTATAAAGGAAATGTAAATACCCTGGTAGAGTTTCCCAATGCCACAAAACTTGTGCATGAAATCCAGAATGTCTTTTTCCATCAATCCCCAATTGTGCTTAACAAATCATATATTAAAGTCATCTGAAGTTGGGACTTGATTCCCATCACAAGCTTGTATAGCATCTTAAACTTCCTCTTTGAGAAACAGATTTTTAAGAAGAGACCTGCTTACCAGACAAATCGTCTTGAAAACAATGTCATTCATTAGTAAGTGGGGGCTAAAATGGACCTGTCGAATTGATTCCCATACTGTCTAAAGATTTCATCTCTAACTTTGCTAAGTTCTGGCTGGACAATGCTATTAGCCATCAACCCATCAATTATTTCTCCTTCTCCTACATGAAGCTGCAATTTGGTAAGACTTGGTATTCTAGTCACCTTCTTAAAGCCATCATATTCTCGACTTCTAAGTTTAATACAACTCCCCTTTCTTTTATATCTACTAATACTTAACCCTTAATTTAAATAACCTCTTCCTCTCGTCCTCTTTTAAAGCCTAATTCTCTAGTTTTATTTTAAGAGATTCTTGATGGGAGAAGGGGAGGCGCAGCGGATTATAAATAGCTCCAAAAAAAACTTCTCCCACTTGCTTGAACCAGTGAGGAGATGCTTGAATAACAATTATGGCAATGCAAATAAACCACACAAGAGAACACACCAATTTTACGTAGAAAGCCCCTTCAAATCAAAAGAGGGGAAAAACCACAGACACTCTGAATCAGATGTCAGCTCCACTATAATCAAGAGAGTACAATAGAGGTATACAACCTCAATTACATCAAACAAATTGAACACAATTCAATTTGAATTAAATAAGAGACTTGTGAGTTAAGTAAGACAAACCAACCACGTTCTGTCAATTACAACTCAACAAGTAGATCTCAAGGCAGTAATCCAACCGTTCAAGATGAATCTCCAGATGTCTCCTACCAGCTGTCCAAATTTCAGCTCAATCGGACCACGGATCAATAATCATCAACACGGTTTACCAATTCTGCCACAGATGAGAGAACAGACAGTTACCAGAATTGAGAGGTTTTGGTTCAAATGAAAAACCTGACCTTTCAGTTTACAGAAACTCGATTCAACCGTTCACATACAAGATCTATGTGTCCTCAAACTACTGACTAAAAATCAGCTCGATCGGACTACAAACAGTCTTTCAATTATACGGTTGATCAAAACTGTCATAGATGAGAGAATAGAGAATTACCAGAATCGAGAGACTTCGATTCAAATAGAAAACCTGACCTTGCAGTTTATAAAAACCAGATTCAACCATTCACAATCAAGATCTATGTGTCCTCAAATTACTGACCAAAATCAGTTAGATCAGACCACAAAAAGTCTTTAAATTATACGGTTGATCAAAACTTCACACAGAAACTTGCCCAGAGAATAAACCTATGAAGAGTGAAGAGAAGTAGGACTTACAGTCCTCGAAATCCAATCTCCACCGTTCAGAAATAAGAACTAAATATCCTCTATCAACCAGCCAAATTTGAAGTTGATCGGACAAGAAAATCTGTTCCAAACATAAGATCAAAAACTGTTTTGTTTTCTTCTTCTTTTTCTTTCTTTTCTTCTCTCGGGCGACACTCTCACCTCTCTCTTCTTTTCTTTTTTTTTTCTTTTCTCTCTCCTTCCTCTCTCGGCCGAGCGACCGCTCTCTCCACTTTGTTTACTTTTTTTTTTTTTTTCTCTCTCTCCCACTCACTCACACGTCAGCCAATTACTCCACGTAAGAAGGGAACCCAACAATTCTCCCCCTCCCGACTATGTGAAAATATTGGTCATCCCAGCTAATATACAGCACAACTCAAATTTTCATCTTTATAATGCCTTAGTCATCATATCAACAATATTATCATCTGTATAAATTTTTTCAAGTGCTAACTGTTTAGAATCAAAGACATCTCGTATCCAATGATACCGCACGTCAATATGTTTTGACTTAGCATGAAAAGTTGGATTCTTACCAAGATTGATGGCACTCTAGCTATCACAATACAACACATAATTTGATTGTTGAAAACCAAGTTCCTTCATAAATCTTTTCATCCAAAGTAACTCTTTAGACGCTTCAGTTATTGCAATAAACTCTGCCTCTGTAGTAGACAATGCAACACACTTCTGCAATCGAGATTACCAACTCACTGCTCCCCCTGCAAGAGTAATCACATAACCTGAAGTAGACTTTCTGGAGTCAATGTTACCTGCCATTTCTGAATCTGTGAATCCAGTAAGGATAGACTTATCACTCCCAAAACAAAGTCTCAAATCAGTGGAGCCTCGTAAATATCTCATTATCCACTTTACTGCATCCCAATGCTTTTTACCAGGATTTGAAAGGAACCGACTAACTGTGCCAACTGCATGAGCTATATCAGGTCTTGTGCACACCATTGCATACATCAAACTACCCACGGCTGAAGCAAATGGAACTCTTTGCATCTTTTCCTTCTCTTTCTCTGTAGAAGGACATTGGTTAATGGATAATTTAAAGTGTGTAGCAAGAGGAGTACCTACCACTTTAACCTTATCCATGTTAAACCTCTGAAGTACTTTTTCAATGTACTGCTTCTGGGACAGGTACAACCTGTTCTTTTTCCTATCCCGAGTGATTGACATGCCGAGGATCTTCTTTGCTGGTCCCAAGTCCTTCATGGCAAATGACTTGCTCAACTCTTCCTTCAACTTCTAAATTCTAACAGAATTACGACCAACAATAAGCATATCATCTACATAAAGTAGTAAGATAATAAAATCATCATCAGTAAATCTCTGAACAAAAACACAATGATCAGAAGTAGTCTTTTTATAGCCTTGCTCCCCCATAACAGACTCAAACTTCTTATACCATTGTCTCGGAGCTTGTTTCAAACCATACAAGCTCTTCTTCAACCTGCACACATGGTCCTATTTTCCTTCTACCTCAAAACCCTCTGGTTGTTCCATATAAATTTCTTCTTTCAAGTCACCATGGAGAAAAGCTGTTTTCACATCCATCTGCTCAATCTCTAAGTCATGGCTAGCAGCTAAACTTAACACAACTCGAATGGAATACATTTTCACCACCGGTGAGAAGATCTCTTCAAAGTCGATGCCTTGTTTCTGACTGAATCCTTTAACAACCAATCTGGCTTTATATCGTGGACGTGAAGTATTTTCTTCTTCCTTTATTTTGTAAATCCACCGATTCTTTAAAGCCCTTTTACCTTTAGGTAACTCTACTAACTCATAAGTAGAGTTATCATATAAGGATTTCATCTCATCTGTCATGGCATCGATCCAATGCTGCCCGTGCTCACTTTCAATTGCTTCTGTATAGCACTCAGGTTCTCCCCCGTCAGTTAACATCACAAACTCATCAGGAGAGTACCGAGTAGAAGGCACTGGAATTCTGTTGGACCTCCGTGGTTGAAATGGAGGTGAAGGTATGTGCAGATAATCTTCTATTGGAGCATCAATATCACCTGCACCCTCCATATTCTGATCCTGTTGAACATTCTCATCACGTTCTTGAACATCACCATGAACATCAACTGGATCATTCAGAGGTGTCTGGGGAAATGGAACAATATCAACAGGACTATCATTAACATGAGGAGTTGACTTCTCAATGTGTTCAATGTTTTGATCCTCAACGAACACAACATCTCTACTCCTTACAAGCTTTTTCTTAACCGGATCATATAAACGATACCCGAAGTCATCTTCACCATAACCAAGAAAGATACACTGCCGAGTCTTCACATCCAACTTCCCTCTTTCATCTTTAGGGACATGAACAAAAGCTTTACAGCCAAAGACTCGTAAATGGTCATAAGAGACTTACTTACCAAACCAAACTTTGTCCGGAACATCACCTTGTAGTGGAACACTAAGAGACAGATTAATTACATGTGTCACAGTATTCAAAGCTTCACCCCAAAAGGATCTAGGTAATTTTGCATATGAGAGAAGACATCTGACTCTCTCAATCAACGTTCTGTTCATTCTTTCTACTAAACCATTTAACTGTGGTGTCTTGGGAGGTGTCCTCTGGTGTCTGATCCCATACTTTCTACAGTATTCATCAAATGGACCACTATACTCACCACCATTATCAGTGCGGACACATTTCAGCTTCTTACCAGTCTGTCTCTCAACAAAGGCATGAAATTGTTGAAATACATCAAAGACTTGATCTTTAGTCTTTAACGCATAAACCCAAAGCTTCCTTGAGTGATCATCAATAAAAGTCACAAAATAAAGAGCACCACCAAGTGAGCGTACCTTCAAAGGACCACATACATCAGAATGCACCAATTCAAGCAACTTTGATTTCCTTGAAGGTGAGTGACTCTTAAATGTAACTCTATTTTGTTTCCCAGCAAGACAGTGAGGACACTTCTTTAAAACTGCACTCTTTATATCTGAAAGCTGGTTCTTTCTTACCAAACAATCCATCCCCTTTTCACTCATATGACTGAGCCGCTTATGTCATAATTCAATGGAATTATCATTTTCTGCTGCATTCACAACATCTTTGAAGATAACAGCTTGCATGAAATATAAACTGGAGCATTTCTTACCTCGTGCCACAATTAAGGAGCCTCTGGTAAGCTTCCACTGACCATCACTGAAGGTACTGCAAAAACATTCATCATCTAGTTTTCCCGTTGAAATCAAATTCAAATGGATATCAGGGACATGTCTAACATCCCTCAATGTCAACTGTGCTCCATTGCTGATTTTTAAGCAAACATCACCAATGCCAATGACCTTTGCTAAGCCATTATTACCCATCTTCAAAACTCCAAAATCACCAAGAGTATATGTTGTGAAGAACTCTATTCTTGAAGTAACATGAAGAGAAGCACCACTATCTATGACCCAATTAGTCTCATGAGATGCTAAATTAATTACATCCTCATCATAAACAATAATGAGGTCACCAGAACCAGAAGTGGATGCAGTAGCAATACGATTATTACTCACATTCTTTTTCTCGTACCTATCACTGTCATCTTTATTTTCTCTCTTCCACTTGTAGCACTTTTTCTGAATGTGACCCATCTTCCCGCAATAATGACACTGGACATTCTTGTACTTAGATCGTGACTTGTTTCGGCTCTTACTTCTACCATTTTTCCCATTTCCTTTTCCTTGACTTCTCCCCTTATTTTCAGTAATTAGAACCTCTGATTTAGATGATGATGAACCCTAAGATTTCCTTCTCATCTCCTCATTCAACACACCACCCTTTACAAGTTCCATTGATAGAACACCACCGGAGGCAGAATTAGCGAGAGACATTCGAAAAGTCTCCCAAGAATCAGGTAAGGTAGCAAGTAACCATAACTCAAGAACTTCGTCATCAAACTTAATGCCCATGCCTCATAGCTGATCAATGAGACCCTGAAACTCATTTAAGTGGTCAGCAACAGAACTCCCTTCATTATATCTCAACCGCATCATTTTCTTTAACAAGAACAACTTGTTATTACTGGACTTTGAAGCATACAAAGTCTCAAGTTTGCTCCACAAAGTCCGTGCATGTGTCTCATTGCAAATGTGATTATAAACATTATCATCAACAAATTGTCGTATAAAACCACAAACTTGTTCATGCTTAAACTCTCATTCTTCATCAGTTTTAGACTCAGGTTTTGTAGTAACAAATACTGGCAAATGCAACTTTTTCACAAATAGGAGATCCTTCATTTTACTCCTCCATATATGATAATTTGTACCATTCAAACAGACCAATTTATTCATATTCAACTCCATCATTCAAACAAGCCAAATACACCAACTAGTGCTCTGATGCTACTCTGATGGGAGAAGGGGAGGCGCAGCGGATTATAAATAGCCCCAAAAAAAACTTCTCCCACTTGCTTGAACCAGTGAGGAGATGATTGAATAACAATTATGGCAATGCAGATAAACCACACAAGAGAACACACCAATTTTACATGGAAAGCCCCTTCAAATCAAAAGAGGGAAAAAACCACAGATACTCTGAATCAGAAGTCAGCTCCACTATAATCAAGAGAGTACAATAGAGGTATACAACCTCAATTACATCAAACAAATTGAACACAAGTCAATTTGAATTAAACAAGAGACTTGTGAGTTAAGCAAGACAAACCAAGCACGTTCTGTCAACTACAACTCAACAAGTAGACCTCAAGGCAGTAATCCAACCGTTCAAGATGAACCTCCAGATGTCCCCTACCAGCTGTCCAAATTTCAGCTCAATCGGACCACGGATCAATAATCATCAACACGGTTTACCAATTCTGCCACAGATGAGAGAACAGACAGTTATCAGAATTGAGAGGTTTCGGTTCAAATGAAAAACCTGACCTTTCAGTTTACAGAAACTCGATCCAACCGTTCACATACAAGATCTATGTGTCCTCAAACTACTGACCAAAAATCAGCTCGATCGGACCACAAACAGTCTTTCAATTATACGGTTGATCAAAACTGTCATAGATGAGAGAACAGAGAATTACCAGAATCGAGAGACTTCGATTCAAATATAAAACCTGACCTTGAAGTTCATAGAAACCAGATCCAACCGTTCACAATCAAGATATATGTGTCCTCAAATTATTGACCAAAAATCAGTTAGATCGGACCACAAAATGTTTTTCAATTATATAGTTGATCAAAACTGCACACAGAAACTTTCCCAAAGAATAAACCTACGAAGAGTGAAGAGAAATAGTACTTACAGTACTCGAAATCCAATTTTCACCGTTTAAAAATAAGAACTAAACGTCCTCTATCAACCAGTCAAATTTGAAGTTGATCGGACAAGAAAATCTGTTCCAAACATAAGATCAAAAACTGTTTTTTTTCTTCTTTTTTTTCTTTCTTTTCTTCTCTCGGGCGACGCTCTCACCTCTCTCTTCTTTTTTTTTTTTTTTCTTTTCTCTCTCCTTCCTCTCTCAGCCGAGCGACCGCTCTCTCTACTTTGTTTACTTTTTTTTTTTTTCTTTTTTTCTCTCTCTCCCACTCACTCACACGTCAGCCAATTACTCCACGTAGGAAGGGAACCCAACAATTCCATCAATTTCTCGATTTCCTCCAATCATGCATTTCTCTTTCATTGTGCTCCTTTGCTCTAATTTGTCAACCCAATTTTCACTCTTTTTATCTTAGAAAAGAGATTTTTCCCAAGTTATCTATCTCTTTTCAACTGATTCTTCCCAATACTACTAAACCATAGCCATAACATCTTCATCTGCCGATGGTGCTGGCCTCTATCAAGACCCTCTACATGGCAAATAATAGGAAAACCTACATGGTAAGATCAAAGTGTGTTTCAATAATAGTCACATGTCACAGTAAATGAAAGTCAACTAGTTAGTAGTCTGTAATGTGCGTAAGTTTATTTTTTCATTATTAACTTAATTTTTTTAATATATTAAATTTAAATGTTACATTTTGTGTGAATTTTAAAAATGTTGGTTTCAAATTTCCTTTTAATAGTTTTATGCTTGTGCAAATAACTATTGAACATAATATGCAGTGGTTAAATTCTATAATAAGAAATAAGTTCAAAATTAGATCATTTGAACCAATACATTTTAATATATAATTGTGATGTCAAAGCAAATTTATTTAATTTGATTACCTCTAGACCGAATGTAGCAAAAGTCCTAGTGAGATACGCCGAGACACATTAAGGTCTCGATTTCTTTCTTATTCTCAAACACGAATGTGTTTATTGTTTGGGACCAAGTTAGATCAGATACATGTCAATAATTCATGAAATGCACACAAACTCAAAAAAGACCAAAAAAAAAGGAAAAGAAAAAACCGAGATTCTAATACATCTTTTCTACCATCGAATCTTGTCAAAACCATAAACAGATACAAACCAAAAGTGATTAAACTTCAAATTCAACACAATCAAAAACAAAAAAAAAAAGAGAAACTAGAAAACAAAAGAAAAAAAATACCAAAAAAAAAGACAAAACGACAATTGTAGAATTCATGGTCTCAAGAGTGTTTCAGTATTTAAGAAAATATAGGATGCCAATTGATTTTGGTATATCCGCTTTAAAGGTTTAAAATCATGAATTACTGTATAAGAAAGTGTGAGATATAAATAGGATTAAAAACTATAAATCGAAATGTCCTTTTAATTTCTTAAAAAGAAATGAGGTATATTATTTGAATTAATGAATCACTATAGTAAAAATTTGAACAAAGTATTATTCGAAATTAAAATGATAGAAAACGAATAGTCATGAAAATTAGATAATAACTCATCTGCATGAAACGGCCGTCGTAATATCTAAAATTGCAGAAGTTAAACTAATTTATAACTTATATATATATCTATATACACTCCAATGCGGTCCGCCAACTCCCCCAAAGGCGCGGTGCGTTGTATATATTTTTATTTCTGGACTTGCATTTGAGCCTTAAAATTTGTAAAATTGTTCGTTTCGTGATTCAATCGCAACTGATCGACGCATGTTGGTGGATTTGTACGGGGAGGGCAGATCCATGGGAGCAGCAGCACGTAATCGGGACGGGATTAGGAGGCGGCGTTTGTGAACCATCTGGTGGAATGGGACGCGCAGCTTAAGCAAGACCTTGACAAGACGCCCGAGAAGGCCAAGGCCGCCTACGAGCTGCCGCTTCTTGGGTACGCCGCCGCTCCCTCCTTCCCCTCCCATTTTGCCTTGATACCATGAATGTGTTACACAATATTCAATGTAGCCTTATTAATGCTAGTAGCTTTAATTTTTGCTAGTGAAATTTTAATTGTTGGCAATGGCATCCTGCGAGATAATCTGGAGGAACTCTGATTGGGTTGCCCCAAATTGCTAATTGGTTCAAAAATAATGCTTTGACGTTTTGTGAGATGTGAAACTGTTGCAATTAGGTCAAATGACTGCTCGACGATGTGTGTTCTACTACTAGTATCTTGGTAATTTGGCTAAGTAATGCTAACTAGATAATTCCTTTTTTTCCCCATTTTATAAGGGGATGGAATTGAGAGGTGAAGGACCTGTATATGCAAGGGAGGTGAAGGGATTTTCTGAAGTCTCATGTGGATTTTTGTTTAGGTAAAGGGGCAAAATTTGTATAAAGAACGGGCAGAGAGGAGTGTTAATATTAGAAAAATATAAAGGAGTTCAAATAGATTGGAAAGAAAGAATGACAATTCTCTGATTTTACTTTTTCGAAATGCAATGAGCAGCAGGCATTCGTGATTTGGTTGAGAACATTGATGACAACTCTTATCATGGGAGCATTTATAGCTGAGATTCTAATATTTGGCGATGCTCTAATGGGGACATAACCAATAATCTGGCGGTGTTCTCTCACAGCATCTTTGGACTCCGACTATATTATAGAATGCTGCATTTTTTAAGCAAGTCCATATTTGCACAAGGCTACTCTTTTGCTTATAGGACTTCATGCATGTTGAAACTTGTGCTTTGGATGTTCTGGCAACTGCTACTGAAAATTTGGCCTGAATCTTCCTAGTTTCCCTGCATCAGAATACTGATTGTTTGGTAGCCATGGCCTTGCTTGTAATTTTAAGCTTGTTTCAACAAAGAAGATTAAATCATGATATTTTGTGTATGGGATGACTTTCTTCAGCCTCGCTTTGCTCATAATCTATTGCTACAGCCACTTGCAACTTTATCCGTCAATATGCTTTGTAGTCATTGCCATGAATTTTGATCTCCAAGCACTTGCAAAGGTGGCTTTAGAGATTTTGGAATCAGAGTGCCTTTTTCTTAAATGCAGGATCCCACAGAGGTGCACATGGGAGCCTGATCTTATTAATAGATGTTCTGACTAGCACACAAGAGGTTGAGATGCATGTAAAATGATTTTAAATGTCTAAGCTATTGCAGGTTGTCAATAAATTGAAAAGTGTATTTTAAAGAGCAGATTGTTCACACAGGAGTCCTACAGCCTTCCAAAATGGCTTTTCCTTGAATGAAGTCAGCTTTCTTTAGTGGGGGCATTGTAATGCAATTGTTGATTCTATGAATGCAATTGTTGCGTCGACATGGACTGTATCCTATAAAAATTATTGAAGGCTTGAGGTTGCATATCTTTGGTATGTCAAGGATCCCAAGTTTTGACACTTCTTTATGCCTATGTTTGTTCAAGCGTGGTCGTTGCCATATTTGCATGCGTGTTCACATCTGTGTTATTGGCCTTGTATGACCCCTTCTCTATTGTTCTTTGAAGCTTGTAAACATGCAAGGCACTCATATTACTTATTGCATCACTGGTGCATTTATGCTTATGTCTCTTCTTGGTTCTTATTATGACTGCTGTTCCTACCAGTCCTCAAACCCCTGCCTTCTGGCAAGCATGCCATCAAGGCAATACGAGGGTGGTTTGTCTTCTGCTTCGCTTCTTGCTTTGGAAAATGCTGGTCTTACATCAGAATCCTATCGCTGGCCCAGCATCGTGATCAACTTCTGTTATGAGATTATATATTTTTTTTTTATTTTTATTTTTCCCTGGGTACATCTAGCTTCTTTCATTTTCTGAAAGATTCTCTTTTCACTGCATTTGGCAAAATTTTCATCTACATCTGTTTATTTAGGTCTAGAATGCTTGACATATAATTCTCTTCATTCAGATGCAAGATTTTCTGTTGCGGACAAAAGGCGAAAATTAGCATTTATTTGGTGGTGACCGGGGTCTTCTAACAGAGAAAGAAGTGGCCCTTGAAGAAATAGCTATCTAGCCTGTTTGTTAATTATGCTATTATGCTTCTATATGGTTATTACTTCTTAGAGCTCTCAGGACTTATGCTGCACCTAAGATTTCTCATGTATTCATACTGTGGAACTGGCAAAAGTTGCGCCTCCAATTATAGTTTGCGTTGTGCACAAGTGTGTGTGGCCAGGAAGGATTTCCATTACCTTTTGGAGAATGATATATAAAAATAAAAAATCAATATAATCTACATTGAATTTGAAAATTAAAATGGACTTTGAATAACTGCGGCCACGATAGAATACCATCAGGTTTGACCTGCTGACCTTTTTATTTTTAAGATGACCTTGTGTGTAATAATCGCTGCCTTTTGCAGCATAAGAGATGTTGCAAAGAGCTGCAGATAGCCCGGAAAAAAAAAAAAAGAGGGAAAAATCAGAGCAACTTGAAGCATTTTTTCGTGGTAGAACGCATAGATATATTGTCAAAAGACCATCCATCCTTTAGAAATGGAAGTTAGTGAAATATCTTCAGAACAAGAGGTGATGCTTTTCTTTTATTCTAAGGCATCCCTATGAATTAATGACATCTTCTACGTATAGGGATCCGTATTCATCTTGTCAAAATCCACCATCCTACTGTTGAACAAATGGAGGAGCATGCCACATGCTTGCCGGGATGAGAGTCTTTCTTTTGGGGAGGTTTTTGTGCACTGCAGTGCTATCTCAAGCAGTTGATATGCTGCACATTCTTCTCCGGAAGAGATTGGTTTTAATGAAGGATCGATCAACTCTTCACGAGCAAACCCTTGCAATTCAATGTTTTTCTCTACCCATCTCACCATGTCCATTTCAGGATCAAATGTTGAATCTGTTGGCATTTTCCCACTGACGAGCTCCATCAGCACTATACCCATGCTGTAAACATCACTCTTCTCCGTTGCCTTCAATGAGTATGCATATTCTGAAAAGAAAAATTTTGTCAAGGATATAATGTGTTATGCTCAAACCAAATGGCAATTAGAACAGAAATATTTCTCAATACCTGGAGCTATGTAGCCATAAGATCCAGCAAACCATGAGTTTGTTTCTGTATAGGAGTCACCATTCTCCACAAGTGCCTTCGCCAGGCCAAAATCTCCCAAATGTGCCTCCATACTGGAATCTAGCAATATGTTGCTCGATTTGATGTCTCTATGGATGATGTTTGGCACACAATCATGATGGAGGTACTCCACTCCCTGAGCCAATCCCAAAGCTACCTTTAACCTTGCCTCCCAGTCCAGGACTTTCTTCTTGCTATTCACTGGCTTTCCATGCAGCCAATCCCACACACTTCCATTCTCCATGTATTGATATATCAATAGATTAGAACCTGCTCCTTTGTTGCTACAGTATCCCATCAACTTCACTAGACGCCGGTGCCTGATCCTCCCAATTGTCTTTATTTCTCTTGTGAAGCTCTTATTGAGTAGAAAGTCTTCTTTCCATGGAATTTTCTTAACTGCCACTGTTTCTCCAGTGAGCAGTTCAGTTCTGTAAATAGTTCCTGACCCTCCAGTTCCAATGATGAACTCATCACTCAGATTGTTTGTGGCTTTCATGATATCCTCCCATTTGAAATCTCTGTTGGCAGCATTTTTCTTGAAGAGTGGTCTTCGCTGTGCTTGGTGAGAACTGGAAGTGTACATGCCGTTCACTTCACCATCTCTTTTGATAGCTTCTGGCTTGTGTTTGAAAAAGTGAACAGATACAAGCACTAGTAGAGCAACTGCAGCCAAGGTTGTGACTGCTGAGACTACCACCACTGCTGGCCCACTTAAGCCTGATTGTCGGTCCTTGGATACAAGCGCCTTGCAGGGTTGTAGGGGGCTTCCACAAAGATTCAGATTTCCTTCAAAAACATCAGCCGGCCATTGTGAAAATTGTTTTCCCAATTTACCTTGAAGATTGTTGAAGGAGAGATTAAGCTTGCCAAGGCTGCTCATCTCACCAACTTGGGGAGGTACCTCCCCAACAAATTGATTATGGGACAGATCGAGGGCTTCAAGTTTGGAAAGTGTTCCGACAGAAGGTGGTATTTGACCAGTGAGACTGTTGTAGCTGAGGTCTAAAATACTCTGAAGATTCTGGAGCTCTCCAAGCTCAAAAGGTATTTCACCGCTGAAGCTGTTGTGAGACAGTCGAAGGTCATACAGCTTGCTCAGCTTACCGAGGGCTGCAGGAATTTTTCCTGATAATTGGTTTTGGTTAAGTTTAAGAACATTGAGGGATACCAGATTTCCAATCTCAGCGAGAAGAGTTCCATTCAGCAGATTGCCATCAAGAGAAAGCACCAACATTTTTGTGCAATTGAATAGATTTGGAGGAAGAGACCCGATGAATTGATTGGTGGAAAGCTTAAGCTCCCCCAGCAGGGGCAAACTTCCCAGCCACGATGGTATGGACCCAGAAAGAAGGTTATTGTTCAGATCAATGTGGGTTAATTTTCTGCACAGCATTAGCTGTGGTGGTATTGATCCTGTGAGCTGATTCCCCGAAACATCTAACAATGATAACTCACGAATTTGACCCAGTGTCCAGGGGATTTTTCCAGTAAATTGGTTGTTCCCTAATCTTAGCCTGTCAAGGGAAATTGAATTTCCTAACTGGGCAGGAATCTCATGGTCGAAAGCATTGTCTGTGACGTCGAAGGAAAGAAAAGAACTGGAACTACACAGGGGAGCAATGCTGCCATTTAATCTGTTATTGGAGAAGTTGATTCTGGTCAGGTTTCGTAAATTGATAAGAGAATCTGGAAGATTACCTTCAAGGGAATTGTTGTAAAGCATAAGCTGTTCCAGGGCCTGGAGGAATCCGAAAGTTGCTGGAATGCTACCAGAAAGACGATTGTCTGCCAAGTCCAAAATAGTTAGTTGATTACAGTTACCCAAGCTGGCGGGAAATTTACCCACGAGCTCATTCTGCCGTAAATGGAGGAAATTCAGTTCCTTCAGCCTCCCAATTGTAAACGGTATTTCTCCACTGAAATGATTTCCAAAGAAATCAATCATTTGCAATCTTGAGCAATTTCCAATCTCCGTAGGGATCTCCCCTGAAAACTGATTATCATAAAGAAACAGTATTTCAAGATTGCCAAGCATTCCGACCTCTTTAGGCAGCTTTCCTTGCAAATTGTTGTGATATAACACAACTTCCCTCAACTTGCTGAGGTTCGCTATTGAGGGAGAGATCGAACCCACCAAGCTATTGTTGTGGAGATAAAGATTACTCAATTGAACCAACTCGAAAATTTCGAGCGGTATTGATCCATTTAACGTGTTGTTGGAAAGGTCAAGCGCTGTCAATGCCTGGCAGTGTTTTAATTCTTTCGGAATTGGGCCAGAAAGTTGAACTGCCGATAGAGACAGGTTCTCCAGACTGGTATTGTTTGAACAAATGTTACTAGGAATCACTCCGGAGAGATTATTATCTGACAAGACCATGTAAACAAGCCGGCCCATGTTGCTCAACTCCGCTGGAATTCCTCCAGTGAGCCTGTTCTTCGATAAATCAAGAGTTTGAAGGTATCCCAATTTTGCTAGTGATGCTGGGATTGGACCCCGGAGCTGGTTTCCCAGCAAATTCAAATAAACGAGATGACTGAGTTCGCCGAGTTGACCCGGTATTTCTCCCGAGAGGCTATTGTTGGCCAAGTTCAGGATCTGGAGATTTTCTAGACGACCCAATTCCTCAGGGATGGATCCGTTGAGGTTGTTGACTGCGACGGTGAAGACAGTGAGGCTGGAACAATTGCCTAACTCGGCAGGAATCGGCCCCTCCAGTTGGTTCTGCTGCAAAATGAGTTTCTCAACTTGGCGGAGCTGCCCGATTTGGGCAGGTATTATGCCCGTAAGATTGCACGAGGCCAGACCAAGAGTGACCAAGTTGGCGATATTGCCAAGCGAGGCCGGAATAGGTCCACTGAGTTCATTGTCACCGATTTTCAGTTCCCGGAGACTGGTGAGAGCACCCAGCTGAGTTGGTATCAGTCCAGTGAGTCGGTTAGTGAATAAAAGCAAAGATTCCAATGAAGTAAGGTTTGAGAGGGCAGTTGGGATGGGACCCGTGAGCCTGTTAGAAGAAAGATCAAGGTGGAGCAGGTTTTGCAAACGGCCCAGCGAGGGCGAGATTGACCCAGCCAGTGACGAGTCAGACAGGTTTATACTCACCACTCGAAGCGAGCCATGCACCGAGTCGTTCCCACAAGTAACGCCACTCCATCCGCAGAAATTCGGGTTGCTTTCGTTCCAATCCTGCAAAACATTCTCTGGGTCTTCCACAAAAGATTTCTTCACCTCCAAAAGAATTGTCAAATCTTGGCTTCGACAAGAAACAAAACCAAACAAAAAGCACGCAAAAAGAACAGCAAGAACCGACAGCAAGTGTTTTGCCATGGCCATTTCTGTCTGTAACGAGCGAAGAAAGCCTCGAGACAACTTTACCATCACAAAGACTGAAAATGGTCTTATAGCTGCATGGTTTTAGCCTTCTGTTTCACGAAATACCATCTTCTAGTCAAGTAGGCATTAATGGCGAATAAATGTTTAAGTCGGTATTGTTGGTGGCTGCTCCTGGAATGGAGAGAGGAGAAGTGAGTGAAGCAGGAGTGCATGGGAGCTAGCTGGCTATGGGTTCTCGAATTGTTCGCGGATCGACGTATATTGATGACTGCGTTGGAAAACCTGGTAATTGCAGAGACTTTTATAATAAAATGTGCGACAATCAATGAGAATTCAGATATGAGAACAGAGACCGTGAATGAGAAAGGGCAGAGGAGCACGACCTTCTCAGTAAGTACAACCAAATGCCATAAATGACTGCGGTAAGGTATAGAGTAGGCAGGCAGCTTTAGATCAAGGAGTAGATTGATATGAGGTCAAAGGTGGTCAGAGAAAGAAAATAGCCTGTCTAAAGGCGAGCAACAAAATTAAATTAAATCTAATGATGTAACCAAAAGCTGATAAAAAATGATGCAATCAGAAAAAAATGAAATTAACGAGGCTCATAAATACCAGCAAAAGTCAAAGAGTACAAGAAACACACATCAGGCAAATAAAAAAAGTAAAAAAAAAAAAAAGTTGAAGAATCACATAAAATTGAACTCTTTATAAAAAAATATATATGAAAAATAATTAATTTTATATTTAATTCAATATATAAATTATTGAATAAGGAGATACGGGATTACACAGAGGAAGATACAGTAGTTACATGACCGACAAGGGTAGTGAGTTGTGGGTTTGCTTGTTATGGTGCGTTAGATCACGACTTAAAACCCTAATAAGAAAGTGAGCGGTTGAGTTACTATTATGCAATCTGAGCGCAATTTGATGTTCTACAGAGTCAATGGAGTCCCCACACGGACATGTCATTCCATCCACCTGAGGCTTTCCTAATGATTCCCTGTTACATCTTCCACTTTATTAATCAATTAATAATTAGACTCGTCTTTGAGAAGAAATCCTCATTGCAAGCCCTGTTGGGTTGAGCCACCAAACTCAGGTGTCCTTTTGTGGGCATTTCTTTTTTTGATTGGTCGCCAGCAACTGCATTGCCTGCTCCAAAACGGTCTAGCTACTTAACCATTTTCCCCGCTTCTCAAGTTATATATGCAAATTGAGATACTTGTTTACAATTTCTTGTAGCCTTCCTTTGCTCTTTCCGCTCAAATCCAACCTAATTCATCATAATTGAAATCATAGGCTTAAGTTCCAATGATTGTTGTACAAAAACCTTCATCTTTTTCCTTTCATGGGCTACGAGAGTATAATTTCTTCTGGAACATAAATAGAACAAATTTAGTCAGAAATCCAAAAAAGAAAAGAAAAAAAAAACTGGGATCATGTCTTCATAGTTGTTATAAGTTTTAACCGTGGAAAACGTAATGCTAAAGCCTTTAAGTCGAAGAGAGTCTTTGCTCTCATCAAAGGATCCATGCCGGTTTTTTTCAATTTTGAAATTTTAATTTGCATTGACTAATAGAAGAAAAGAACGAAGAAACAACGATTAGAGTGAAATTAATATAATTAAAGTTTATCATCTTCTACAATTTTCGAACAAATACCTGACCCTTATGCTTCCAAATTGATAAGTCTCGTATTGATTAACTATAAAAAAAAATGATAGTGGAGAAAGATGCAAGCCCAAAAATGCACCCGTGAAGTGGTTTCATCACCTAACACGGACACTGACGCAATTGACCTATGTGGTACGAATCTAATTAGTTAATTAACTGGTCCAAGGAATGTTCAAGAATGGAGAATATTCCATATTATTATCAGGCTACAAATTAATAGATGTGTTAATATTCCATATTCCTTGAGAGAGTTTGCTAAGATTATGATATTGTCGACAAACTTGAATCTCTTGGCTGCAATGGCAACCAAGCTAGTTTAGGTTCAATATAGCTCTTTGTAACTCTTCCAACTTCCTGCTAAAAAATAACTCTTCCAACATATGAAAGTAAAAAAAAAAAAAAAAAAGAATAATCATAAAAAAGGTCAAAAATTTTATTATTTAGATATAGATAATAAATAAATTTTAAATACAGTGAAAAATAAAAAAATTAAATTAAGGGACTAACTACTTAAATAAATTAAGTTATATATTTAGAAATTCTTTTATTGTGGTGCTTGTAACTCTCGCAATCTTAGTATTTTTAATAAAAAAAGGTATATATGCAAGATATTGCATATGTAAATTGAATTTAGGGTGGCATGTTGATATTTTTATTTAACTTGCATCTCTATAATACACCTTTTTTTATTAAAAAAAATACTAAAATTGCGAGAGTTACAAGCACCCCACTTTTTTTCTATAGTTTTGAAATTTGACATGATAAAGGTGGAATAGAGCTTCTTAGAGCAAGCTATGTTAAGACTGGGTTTTGCTGCTTCATGCGTGCGTCTAATTATGATTATGCGTATGGACTATCTCCTGCTTTATAGTGGTCAATTTGTTGTCGGATAGACTTTTGAACAAACTAAAAGATTGCGTCAGAAGGATCCCCTTTCACCATATCTTTTCCTGCTTTTTATCGAGGGATTGTTCGTCATGCTAAACCATGCAACCCAAGAAGGCCGAATACATGGTGTGAAGGTTTGCCGCAGAGCCCCAACTGTAACCCATATTTTTCTTTTTGCTGATGACAATCTTATATTCTCGGTGACCACAATACTAGAATGCCAACAGTTAAAATCTATCCTTTCTAAATATGAGTAAGCATCTGGGCAGGAAATTAATTTGGAGAAGACGGAGCTTTCATTTAGCCATAACGTGCAGGTTAAGAAAAAAAATGCCATTCAAGAATGCTTGGGATTAACGGTTGTAGAACGCCCTCAGAAATACCACGGTCTTCCTATGCCCGTGGGTAGCTCCGAAACAAGAATTTTTAGCACGATTGTTGACAGAATCAGGAAGAAACTTACCAGATGGAATGCAAGACATATATCAAGAGCTGGTAAAGAAATTCTTATCAAAGTAACGGTACAAGTGATACCCACATATATCATAAGATGTTTCCAACTTCCTAAATCTTTCTATGATGAGGTGGCTCACCAAGCTAATCGTTTCTGGTGGGGAAGCTCGGACTTAGCCTAAACAATTCACTGGACATCTTGGGTGAGGCTAACTTTTGGAAAAAGGGATGTTGGACTCAGATTCCGAGATTTTCAAATGTTTAATCAAGCAATGCTGGGGAATCAAGCATGAAGATTACTGACTAACGAAGAATCGCTCCTAGCGAGGACATTAAAGGCGTGATTCTATCCGCACAACAATTTTTTGGAGGCTGGTTTGGGCTACAAAGCAAGCTATACGTGATGCAGCATTCTGAAAGCTCGTCCCCTTGTTCAACAAGGCCTTCATTGGCTGGCAGGAGTTGGGCAAAAAATTGACATATAGAAGGATCTATGGCTTTCCGATCAGAATGGCTTTAAGATTTTATCTCCACGCTTTCCCCTAGCATTGGATAAGGTGTCTGCTTTAATTGACAATGACGCGAGATGGTGGTGGGAAAGCTTCATTAAACAAATATTTATGGCAAGCGAAAGTAAACAGATTCTACCTATTCCACTCAGTCTTCCTGATACAAAGAATAGATTAATTTGGCATTATCATCACACCGATAACTATGCTGTCAAAAGTGCATATAAGCTGGCTTAAGTACGTTTCAGGGAGAATTCAAATGCTCCTCCTTCTTCTTCAGGCGACATAAGTAGGTGGAAAAAACTATGGAAACTAAATGTGCCTAACAAAATTTGGCACTTCTTGTGATAAGCTTCACGAGATTTCCTCCCAACGGTTGTAATTTGGTCAATAAGGGGATCCTAATTGACTCATCTTGTGCCTGGTGCGGCGAGGCCAATGAAACTATACTGCACCCCCTTCTCTAATGTCCGTGCTCGGTATATGGCTCCCAGGCCCTTTTGGTCTTCGTACACGAGAAATGGTCCTTCCGAGCTTTATGTTGTGAAAACAATAAATTTATGAAATGAAATTGAGTGACAATTGCTAACGAATAAACTGTATTTCATTGATAGTCATACACCAGTAATATAACATCTTTTTATAATACAAATTAAGATTACGTAATTAGCATGAAATATAATAATAATCTCTTTTTTTTTATAAAAAAATTAATCTTAATTAGTGGGTAATTAGTGAAGAAATTATAATTGATAGAAATTGAATAATTGATAGAGAGATTGTAGTTAATGAATATTGAACAATTGGTGAAGAGATTGTAATTAATAGACATTGAGCAATTGATAAAGAGATTATAATTGATAGAGATTGAGTGATTGATGAAGAGATTATAATTGACAAAATTTGAGTAATTGATAGAGAAATTAGAGTTAAAATTAAGATATGTTATCATTTCTTTTAACACCTCCTATAAATTGATATGGGGGGATGCACAATAAGTTTAAACTATAGGAGTCGAAAGTGCGTTGTGGAGAGCTTTTTGGTGAAGATATTAGTAGGTTGGTTTATAATAGAGATGTACTGAACATACAATTGATTTTTAGCAATTCTCGAATAGAGTGGTAATTAATTTTCACGTATTTTATTCAAGTATGAAAGATGGAATTTCTTGTTAGATAGATGGTAAAGATGTTGTCACACTAAAGAACCAAAGGGCCTTACCAAGAGACACCGAGATCACGTAAAAGAGTTTCAATTTAAATAAGTTCAGTAGTTGTGTCAACTAAGCTTTTAAATTCAGCTTTTGTGTTGGACCAAGTGACTATCCATTGCTTACAAGAACTTCATGAGATGAGACTGGAACTAAAGAATATTTTGAAACTACCAACTGATCGTTTGGTAACATGGTCTCTTACCCAACCTGCATATGAAAAAATATATAGATGAAAATTGTTGTTATGGGTAAAAAGGATACCATAATGCTGCATGACACAAATATAACGCAATATGCATTTGAAAAATTGTCAATGGATCTTCATGGGTGTATGCATGAACTGACATGCAATATTGACAACAAAGGCAATGTCAAGTTGAATGAGAGTAAGATACTATAATGTTACCACGGTACTACAACAAAGTGTCGGATCTGAGAATAACTCACCATAATGGATAAATGGAATATCCTAGCTAACAACATAGGGTGTAGTGATAGGTTTCACATCTTACATTTTTTCTTGTATAAAAAGATTAATTGTATATTTTGCTTGGTGAAGAAGAATACCATTTGAAAATCGTTGTACCTTAATTCCAAGGAAATAATTGAGTTCACTAAGTTTTTGATAGCAAATTCCTTTTATAAAGTCTCTAAAAGAGCAAACAATGGTATTATAGGGGATTTTAAAAAAATTATATTGTCAACATAGATGAGTAAAAAGATACTATATTGTGTTATATGCAATATAAATAATGATGAGTCAGTTGAAGAAGTTACAAAACCAATGAAGATAAGAAAATTACAGAGATGTTAATACTAGACACAGGGTGCCTATTTTAGGCCATAAAAAGACTGTTTTATGCGGCAAATATAATGAGGATGGTAGGAGTTAATGAAACCTAGAGGTTAATTAATAAATATTTCTTTAGTTAAATGACAATGGAGAAAAACATTCTTAATATTAAGTGTTGTAGTTGTCAACCCCTAAAAAATGCAATCACAAGGACTGTGCAAACTATGACATGTTTGACTACTAGACTGAAGGTTTTATTGTAGTTGATTCATTATTGTTGATGAAAGTTCTTTGTGACTAATTTGGCCTTATATCATTTAAGAGAGCTGTTTGCACGAAATTTGACACAAAAAACTCATTTGCAACTGATAGGCTTATAAGTCAAGGGAGATGATATAAGGTCCTATATTTGATTTTTCAAAAGTGCGATGTACTTTTTGGCCATAAGTACTCACCAATTTGAGTCTTTTGCTACTTAACTATAACAAAATGGTATAGATATGATTACTATTGAAGTGGCTAGTGCATAGGTGTGATTCTTTTGTACATTGTGTCATCTTAAAGTCTAGTCACCATAAGGTAGATTAGTGGTGTCTGTTGTAGGGGTGAGCTTGTAGCCTGTGGGATGGTATTTTATAAAATAGTTTTAGTGGCAAAAAAGGGCACTATGGGTTACAGTTGGAAAGATATGAAATGAGAAGTGGTATGAATACTTTGCATAAGTGTCGATATGTGAGATATATCAATCCTTTATTCTTGTATATGTGAATTATCATGTTGCAAATGTATTAATGGAGGAACATAAAAGGGTTACTCTAATGATGCTTGTAATGACACATTTGATGGTATATTGGTGATAGAGTAATAAACGGAAAAATTGTCTCATCAAAATTATAAGAAATAACTCTTTAAACTAGAGCCTCGAAGATACTTAATTAATGGTATGGTAGAAAAGAGTACTTCTCAGGGGCTATGTTGTTGTAAAATTGGAAGTAGTCAATTGATGATGTGACTTGTACTCTCGAAAGCAAAATCCAAAAGTGAAAGGAGATAGATACACGATGTATAATTGTTAAACCAATTTCAACCACATATCTATATTTACACTTAATTAAACCATTTTAAAAGCTCAGATAAGGATAAAATGTCTGTTTATAAATGTCACACTACTATAATAGTTTATTAAAAAATATAGATATAAATTCCTTAGCACAGTCACTTTGAATAGTTTTGATTCAAGTATTGAGTTGGTTTTCAATGAAGTTTATAAAGACCATAAAGATATGCAAAAATTAATTATGAGAATTAAACACATAAAGTTAGAAAATTTTGGGATAATCATCAATAAAATAAATATAATATTTATTATTTTGGTGAAACATTACAGGAGTCGGCTCTCAAATGTCAAAATAAATTAATTTTAGGGGGGGTCATAGACCTATGAAAAGTAGGAGGATGGGGATGACAATGACTCTTACTAAGTGCACATGTCGAGCAAGTTAGTTGTGTAACTAACTTATTAAACTTGTGAGAAATAGTTGAATATATAATATGAATCAAACAATGGTGCCAACGAATAAAATAGCTAGATTAAGACAAATAATAAGCTGAAAGAGAAAACTCAGATTGACTAGACAATTGATAAATTCTCTTATTAAGATTCCTTTGGAAAAGAGTTTTACCAGTGTGATGACACTTCACAAAAAAACAATTAAATAAGAAAATGAAATCACAATTATTGTTTGTGAAAATTGACATATTAAAAGTAAATTTTTCTTTATAGAGGGAACAACTAGGATATTAAAGAGATAAAAATTTTGAAAAACAAGAGTACTTGTATAAGTTATCGAGAGGCTAAACTCATTACCTATGGTAACATATTGGTTGCTTGTATAAGGCTGAAGAGTAGATAATTGAAACAAATTATTTGTGACGTAGTGTATGACACCAAAATTTGGATACCACAAGTTTGAAAATACTAACCGTAGGGGTGAAATTTCAACAATATAAAGTTATGGTGTCAAGTCTGAGGATTATGGTAAAGGTTTACGATCACGACACACATTGGCTCAATGATCAAAATAATTACAGAGTTGACATCAAATGTTACACATCCTTTGATTTTTGTAATTGGCTGCATTTTATGAGTAATTTGGGGCTGAATTTCTTAAGTCAAAGTATTGCTTACTTTGCAAAATTTGTTATCTAGATCGTAGTAACCTATCAACGTGAGAAAAAAATTGTTGTGATGATCTATCAACTTAGTGTGTTGTCTATGTTATGAATATTGTTAGAATGGAAGTGATTGATTCAAGCAAATCAAAATGTGCCTTATAAACTAAGAGCAGTTTATGTAAAGATTCACATGTAAGTGATTGGTACTGACTTTGAACAAAGAAAGATACTACTAAATTTTGATATTATGCTCTAAATCCTTTAAATAAGTAACTTTGGTATTTTTGTGAGGAGATGTTTTCACCAATTGAAACAAATTAATCAATAAGAAAAGTTGTCTATTATAAATAATATGTGATTGTTTGATTTCTCTTACAGAGAGTTTGGAGTTATATTTGTAGATGTGTGGCACGAGTACTATTGTGTGTTACATATGATTAAGCTAATAAGAACCATATAATTATTGAAGTGTCTAAATTAGAGAGTTATGTAATAATGTTATTAGTTATGGAATTAAGAATCTCCCACAAGGTAATTTGATTTCAGGTAAACTATATTTCATATGTTGGATTTGGTAAACTTTTAGTAACACTACTCTCACCAATTTTTGCGATAATGCATGAAGGGTATGGTTTAGTTCCATTCACAATTGATAGAAGTTGACTAACCCTAAGAAAAGGAAAGAGATGTGTCTTCCATATGATATAATTATCTCTATTCAATTTGATACCAATTACAAGACATGATTAATTTAGATGAGTCTCTTGTGGAAGAGACAAGAGGACACAGTGGGACAGTATTCTCGATGGGGTCTGTTTTTGAGGAAAATAGAGTAATGAGTGAATCTGATTGGTTTGACATTTATACTTTTTTAAGAGATGGTTCTGATACCATGTGAAAACAATAAAGTAACAAAATGAAATAGAACGATAATTGCCAAAGGGTAAATTGTATTTTATTAATAGAATTTTGTATATACTTTTTTAACCATATGTTAGTTATGTAGTATAATATTTTTTTTATAATATAAATTAAGATTATATTATTAATGTGAGATAAAATTATAATTTCTTCTTTTTAGAAAGAATTAATCTTAATTGATAAGTAATTAGTAGAGAAATTGTAATTAATAGAGATTAAGTAAATAATGGAGAGATCGTAGTTGATGGAAATTGAATAATTGGTAAAGAGATTATAGTTAATGTAAATTGAGTAATTGATAAAGAGATTATAGGAAATTAAACAATTAATATAAAAATTGTAATTGATAAAAATTGAGTAATTGGTAAAAAAATTAGACTTAAAATAGGACACATCATTGATTTTTTTAACATATGGATTGCCTCGTTACACTTACTTAAGATGCAAAGCATGGGGTTGCTGAAATGCAGCAATGGTGGTATTGTCAATTTGGCGCTTGAAGAATAAATAGGTCATGGAAGGAAAAATAAGGCAATTAATTGAAGTAGCCATGAACCTACCGGGGGATTTTATAAAAACTTAAGATGAATAAGGATGGTACTGCCACGAAGGTTGTGTACTCTATTGGGTGCCACCAGAAGCTGGAATGGTTAAAATCAATATTGATGTTGTTGTTATACAATCGGACTAGATAGGGCTAGTAACGGTGTATTGAACGTCCACAGAGAAAGTCATCTTGGTCACCAACACAACCTCATCTTTTCTTAGTTTCTCTATCCATCACATAAGTAGAAAAATCAACTTGATGGTGTGTTATCTAGCCAAATAATTTTACATGTTGGAAAATTTGTTTGGTGTAGAATCAACTGTAAGCTTGTTTTTGATGTTATTAATCCTCATGTACGAAATATTTCTAGTTGAATAAAAATAACTTATTATCTCAAATTATTAAAAATTTATATATGAAAATTTTTATCAATTTGACGTATTTATTTTGCATTACTTCAAATTCAAATTCCTGAGTTAGTGTTATTTTTTAAAAAAACAAACATGTATATATGAATACCACAATAAATTTTAAATTTAACATGTTGTAGTTAATATAAAAAAATTTATTTAAAATTATTATTATTCAAAAGGAGAATTTTTTTATGAGAAGAATTAAATTAAAGCATTAACTTAAAAGCCGCAGAAGCGATGAGTAACTTTCTATTGATTGATTTTTTTTTTTAATTGTTAAAAAATAAGAACAATAATTTCAGCTGCCCAACTGATAATTTTAGTCCTTCAGTGTTCATATGATACAGAGTCGACTACCGTTGGGTCCCAAGCCGACGCACGGTTCTCACTGGGCCACTAGAGAAAACGCCTGGCTGATTAAAAACTTGTTTAATATGTTTCAAGCCGAAACCACAGCTTTTTTTTTTTCTTTTTTTGTTTATTTTCATATGACTCTGTGGTCACACGTTCCATTAAGAGAATGTCTCCACCGGTGGCTTTAGGACATGCTAATGGCATCGACGTCAATTACCAGCCTGCAATCATGGCTTTAGCATACAAGCAATCGAAGCTCTCCCTTCTATACAATTGAAAAAGTACGACATGTAGTCAAGGACTCAGTGATCACAAGACATTCTGCTGGTCAATTTGATAAAAGTTTCTATTATAGAAGGGGTTCAATTATGGTAATACAAGATTAGTTAAAACGGCGAACGGAATAATATTTTTTGTTTATCATTAAAAGAAATTATGATTATCAATTATAATTTATTATTAAAATTTTATTTTATTATATATTATAACGTTTTGGAATTATCTCCTCAAAAATTATACTGTAAACAATCATACACTACCCAACTGAATTCCTTTAGGAATTGATATAGTGTTCAACGTAATAATGTAGCAGATCATTACAATTGGCAAGGAAAGAATTGCTAACCCTAGGACTATTCTACACCCTTCAGATGCTCGTCCATACAGAATGTGCCAAATAAATACGAATTTTAAAAGCCTAGAACACACCTTGCATGGCTCACAACCTGTTTTTCAAGGACTGGTTTGACAATCTAATGCCCATTCTTCTATTAAACAATTAATTAAGTATTTATTTATTTGTCTTCATACTTTATTTAATTCAAGAAAAAAACAACAAGAGTGAGAAGCAGTCTTCAATAGGCATCTTCTGTCTCTGGTTTTGTACCCATGCGGAAAACATCCATTGCCACATCTATTATCCTCATTCTTGTTCCCAAAAAGAAAAAAGCCAAAAAGAAAAGTTTCCTCTTTCACATTGATTTTTCATCCAACAAGAAATTTGTACCATCTTCTTATTTTGTTCAAATCCTGCCCCAGATGTTTAGTTGTGAGAATGCTAATCGGTCACCCTTTTGAATCTGTATTAATTTCTTCCCCTTTATCAAGCAAAGATAAGTTCTTTTTTTTTTCTTTTTTTTTTGTGAAAATTGTTAATTGGTAAGCTCTTTCGTGTAGTCATGATCCAATAATATTGCTAATGGTCGGAAAAACAACACTATAAAAATGCAAAAGTTGTTAAAGCTCAGGTCCTCTTAAACCCATCTGTTTTTTTTTTTTTTTTTTAATATTTGGTCAGGTGCCATTTAGTCTAGTGTTTGCACGCAATATTAAATCCTTTTTTGGGCACAATAAAAAAAGATTCCACATCACTAGTTGTGTAGTTTGGTAGTAAAACTATGGGACTCTTTCTTTCAGCGACAAGGTTTCTAAACGTGGCACCAACTAACGCGCAAAGAAGGACAAGTCATATCCATATTGGATTAAGTAGAGGTAGAGGTAGAGCTTTCTCACGACTATTAATAATGGTGCTATTCCACTCTCATTTGAATTCTCTTTTTGTAATTTAAAGGAAGAAAAATAAAAGCAGAAGGAAAAATGAACCTTGTTCTATAAAAAAATGAGAAAACACACCTACTTTGCTGGACTGACCCCGTAAAATTAATCCATGCCCTTATCAGCATATACATAGTTGACATCTTGAAAGGAATCCAATCAAAATTGACAATTTTTCTAATCCTTGAAATTAATCCAATTTGCTATCAGCGTGTAGGTTCCCATCCATAAAATTGACAAATTGTCGTCGAGTCCCTGTGGGATCAGAACATATATTAGAGGAAAAACTCGAGAATTTCCAAATAGTCCGACAAAATGGAGCAATATTTGAACGATAAATTACGACAAGATGCACGACCCCCATGATTTCCTAATATCCAAAGAAAAACAAAAAGGTGATTTTCTTTTGACAGCACATTTTGGTGGAAAATTGTACAATCGTTTCTTGTTTTAGCCAACCATCAGTTCAACCCTCATTGAAAAAAAAAAGAAATGCATTGCGAGCAAACACGGACACATGATTCAAAAAGACAAAACCAGAAACAAGCAGCTCTGGTAAAGACCAAGGTTGATGATAGCTCAGTTGCTTGAATTGTGTTCCAAAGTTCACAAGATGGGCGGTTGCCCCACTGACCAAGTTTCAGTCCAATCTTACATCATGCACTGCAGTTGCAGGGTAAGAATTTGAGGCTTTCGACTTTTAAAAATATATGGTAAGTATCAAACCTCATTTTCTTCTCGTAGAAAACGCCTGCAGTGGAAATTTCCAATACCAGCAATGAAGATCTGGTTGGGTAAACGGACGTGTTGACACAGGGGAGATCTGGTTAGATTTTCATTCAACTTTCAGGGTTCTTTTCCTTCATTTTTTTTTTTGGTTTTGTTTGACATAACTTGAGAGCACAACTCAAGAAAACAAAAATGATTTTGTAAGGCACCAACAGCACCTAGATTAAGTTTTAAGAAAAAGTGTAGCTATTTTGGTACGTGCGTTGACTATCATAAAACCTAACACTTTTATGTACTGACAAATAGTTCATTGGCGTGATTGAATAATGTCTCCTTTCTAAATCTTATTCACATTAGTTCGATCAAAAACCCCATTCCTATCCCATTAGGAATTATCTTCGCTTTCACTAGAGTCGTTCGGTGGGTGAAATGTCATGGCGAGTTCTGAGATAGGTTCGTATATAGTTATAGCGAATCCAAGAAGGTTAAAATATAGGATTTGGGCCCAATAAGCTTCTACAGTCTATATATATATAATTGGGTCCAATGAATGGATTAGTGCGCAACAGGCGTGGGTTTGAAACCCGGTCTTGAATAACACAAATTGAAAAGGAAAAAGAGTACGATAAAATATAAGTCCATATCTGTCAATTTTAGGCTTTTTTGTTCATGAACAATAGTTGATATATAAAGTTGATCATGACTCTTTTCATTTCATTCCTATTTTGCCTCTTTGTACTTCAAGTTTTCTATTTTGGATTTCTTGTCAATAATTTCTCTGCTCAATATCCTCCCTCTAGTTGCTGGTAGATATTATTCATACCCAACTTGTTAAGTGAGCTAGAGAAAGACTTTCTTATTATTACTTTTGTGAGAATATATGCAAGTTGATCTTTTGACATTATGAACAAAAGTCATATAAACTTTGCCTCAACTTTGTCTTTGATAAAATGTTGACCAACCTCCATATGTTTTGTTCAGTCATGCTGAACTAGATTTTTAAGCAATTTCAATAGTGTATTTATTATTGCAAATTAAGCTCATGACCAATTTGACATGAGCCTAATTTCTTCAAACAACCTCTTAAATTAAAGTAATTTACAAATATTTTTTAGCATGTTATGAAATTTAGCCTCTATACTAAACAAAGTATCTTTCTTTTGCTTTTTAGTTCTTTACATAACCAAATTCCCACTAACAAAAGTTAGATAGCTTGATGTGGATTTCCTATCAATTACACTTATAGCTTAATTTGTGTCTTATACCCTGAACATGCAAATAATCATGTTTTTTAAACATTTGTCCCTTTCATTGAGAGGACTTCAAGTACCTTAGGATTCTAAATGCTGTGTTCGTATAATCTTTGCTTAGATTATGTATAAATTGAATCATTACACTTACAATATATGTAATATTTGGTCTTGTGTGGGATAGATAAATCAACTTTCCCTTTTAACTTCTAATGCCTCTCCTTGTTTGTCAACTTCTAATCCACACTTTTTTCCAACCTATGATTTTGTACAATAAGTGAATCCGCCAACTTGTATTCAAGTATCCTTATTTTAGCCAATAAGTCAAGCATACATTTCCTCTAAGACAAATTATACATTGATTAGACCAAGCAACCTTAATGCTAATAAAGTATTTTAGTTCACCAAGATTTTTCATATTAAATTCTACTGCAAGAAATCTTTATAAATTAGAAATCTCTTTTTTGTCATCTCTTATGATTATCATATCATTCATATAGGTAACAAATTGTTACCAATTCTTTTTTATGATTCTTAAATAAGGTATGATTTATGTTGTTTAGTTTGAAACCATAGTTCCTTATTAATAAACTATATCTTCCAAACCATACTTTTAGGAATTGCTTTAATCCATATAACACCTTTTCTAATTGACACACTATCTTATCCTTAGAAAAGGCACCTAAACTAGATGAAATTTCCATGCACACCTTTTTTTTGCTAAACTCCTATACAAAAAGACATTTTTTTCGTCGAATTGGTACATTAGTCAAACCAATTTGGTAGTAAGAGATAACATAACTCTTAAAGTGTTTAACTTTACCACTGGAGAAAATATTTCTTGGTAGTTTATACCATATATTTAAGTGAATCCTTTTGTAATTAGTCTTACCTTATATCTTTCAACTGATTCATCTATCTTATACTTAATTGAAAACAACCTTTTACACCCCATTGGTTTCTTCCTTTTGGGTAGCATCACTAAATGCTAAGTAAAATTTTTCTGCAATGCTTCTAACTCATCATAAATTGCACATGTCCACCTTGGGTTTTCCAATACTTCTTGTATGGTTTTGACACTCACCCACTAAACAACTTACTCACAAATTCCCTAAAAGATGGAGATAATCATTAAGTAGTAACATGATTTGCAATAAGATACTTGGCTTTCTTGCTTTCAACAACTGATAAGTATCATTATAATGACACTCCTTGATTTTTCTTGTCAAGTAATTTGTAATTACATATAATACTATGTTCATTAATAAAAGAGTTAATAGATGGTACTTCAACGACATTCTTTAAAAACTAGTCTTGTAATAAATGATAAAGGTTAGGGACTTTCAAGTCATGCACCATAATAGTGCTAGTAATGGCAGTCATACTAGCTGAATGTAAAGTACTTTGACGAAACAACTCCATCTCCCTACGAAGATCATAAATTTCTTCTTTAACAAATTTCTGTAGATCAAATAACCTTTACTTAAAAGAACATATCTCTCTCTTAAAGGTGCTACTAAATTTTTTAATCATGAATTTAGTAACCCTTGTGATTTTAGAATTTTCATGGATCAAATTATCAACTTGATCATTGAGTTTGCCTGTTACAGAACTTATATCAACGATACTCCTCTTCAAGGCAATAACATGAGACTCCATAAGTTCTCTTGTTGGTGTTTTGGATATGTTATGTTTGGGCTAAACGAGTTGCTCTTCTCGCCCACAAGCTTATTGCTCAATTTGTTGTTTTTCCAGGATGGTTGCAACAATTTCTTCCTCACTTATCATACTTATAGTTTATCTAACAACCAAATCATACCTAGAATTTAACTATTGTTCTAATATCACTTATTAATTGATCTTGTAAGTGAAGATGAACTAAGTAAGTTATAAAATATTTAAGAAAATGAGCATAGAATATTGAGAGGTAAGTAGGAGAATATAACATACTAGATAGGTAGAGGGTACAAGAGAATTTTATTAAGTTAAGTAAATTTTGTTTGCTACATAAAGAAGATGAGCGAACTATTTATATTTGTTTTATCTTTTTAATATATGATTACAATTGAATAACTTAAATATTTATATAAAGTATTTTAGAAAAATATTTATAATGGTCCATTTAAGAAATTTCTAAGTATTTTTATTGGTATTTACAAAAAAAAATTGTAGATATAGAAATTTTCATATACTTTTAAGACCTTTTTTATTATTTCTTGAACAATAAACACGTTAGACAATAAGTTCAATCTAGAATGACTTTATATTTTAGAATGTTTAATGTGTCTACTTGAATAGTATCCTTGGGACATATACCATTAAGGGGTACTTTGCACCTCAATTAAATCCGATCTTAAAGCGGAAGATTTTTAAAAAGCAAGAGAATTTTATCTCCCACCTCCATTTAAATCCTGTATGCTTGGTAACGAATTAGACTAGCTACGAGGTTACTTTTTTATGTAACGAAACTGCAATATAGTCATCTACCAAGAAAATAACAATATAATTGTCTCTGATAACAGGGATTTAAGCGTTTTGTCTACCTTTTATTTACCGAAGCTGAACTTGTCGATAACAACCTTTTGCTCTCTTTGTGTGGACGAGTAACTAAAATATATTGACTCGATATCATGTCTAAGATACGGGGCCCCCTGTTTTTCTTTTTTTGTTTTTGACCTGACATGTTTAGGACACAGGCTACGAGCTTTTGATGAGTAACCACCATCAACACTATTTTCGTTTATGCATGCAAGGGCTACGCCATCCAATTCGGTTAAAACAATTCTCTCAAATACTTTTTACTTTTTTCTTTTTTAACGAATCAACATTCCAGTCTTTAAAGACAACGTTCGGCCAAGTTACACATTTGTACAGAAGGAAACAAGAGACCACCTATGGGATCGACTGCCAATCTGAAGCCTACAAAAACTTATCGAGCAAGACCAATTCCCATTGTCCATATTAACAATATTTGTATCGCTTGCACATTAGCAGGAAAATTCTTGTTGGAGAGGGGAGGTTAGGCCATGGAACTTATAATTTGGATGTGACATTCACAGATGAGCATGATTCATTACCAGCACATGAAACATATTCCTTTTGATGACCCAAACCATGCCCCTCCATCATATCTATCACTGGATGCAAAGCTTTTATGCATATCTCCTACACTGACGAATCCTGCATTTAGAGTTCATAAAGCAACAAAGAAGTCAAATGACATCATATTATTAAGTGGAAAATTCAAAGTAAAAACGTAAAAGTTGAAAGGTAAAATCATTTATTGCATTATAGGTAAAGGGAAGTTACTTTGAGCGGTTTGCAAGCACACAGATGTTGGAATTGCATCAAAAAATTTCTTTTCAAACAGCATCTCACCAGACTTGATGCTCCAAAGCCTTATACTGCAATCCTCTCCACCTATAACATATGTTGTCAGATAAGATCTAATACCTTTAACCATGAAAAAATGAATAAAACATATTGTGATGGCATACACCTGCCACTAAAAATCTCTCAGAGTGGTCAACTCCAAACTGCAAACGAGTATGAGAGTTCACATGTCCTTCATAAGATTGTATAGCTCCTCTCCTGGCCATTCGATGATCATAAAGCTTGACCTGCAAGAGAGCAGAACAATGGAAATCCCAAGAACATATTTGCTTCACTTTCTCAGATGAGAAGAAAGAGGGTAGAAACTGTAACTCAAATAAAAAATATATCCTACTGAAATAGTAACAACTCAAAAATGCATGTTTTGTATTAAACATTTAATAATTGCATCAAAACAGCTGTACTACTAAAAAAATTCAAGGAAATAGAAAATATGTATTTTAAGTTTTGAACTCCTTAAGTCATTACTAATGAGGACTTTGTTCAATTAACTGGACAATTGGAGGAAAGCTTCTGCACCTCATTCGTTTCTCTTTAATATAACGGTGAAAGGGCAAAGCTTCCTATATTGGAAGGTCAGCAATTAAAAAAGAACAAAGTGTGACAAAATGTTAAAAGAGTCCGAATGGAGAATAAAACTGACCGATCCGTCCATGGAGCTAGCCAAAAAGTACTTGTCATGCCATTGAAGTGACAATAGACTACAATTTTGAAATAGCATATGTCAACAAAATAAAATGCAAACTTAGAATGCAAAATGAAAAATTATACATTTTATAATTGCACGAACCAGCATACAGATGAAGGCATATGAGTCGTTTGGGAAGGATATATGTTTCCTTTCAGCTGCAATGCAACAAATTCAACCCAAGTATCACAGCTCCATCAAACAACAGTTCCAAACAAGCAAGTCAAAACTAGAGAAAAAACACCAATGCATTATCCAAGTTTTAAATGATTGGATGAATCATTAGCTAAAAATTTCGATCCATTTGTTTATTTGGAGAAGCATACAGTGTAAATTAAATCTGTTCTGCAGAAAAATATGACAAAATCATCAGCTAGAATTTTGGCTCCATTTATTTCCTTCAAGAAGCTATGCACATTCAATATGTTCTCCATGTAGGTAAAAATGAAATGTCTTCAAAAATAGAATACATTATCTCAAGGTTTTATATGTAAAACCCCAAAGGATAAACCTTGGCATAATAGTAAAATTATTCTATTGTGATATGAAGGTTACGGGGTAACCAAAAATCAGGGCTTTTAAAAATTTAAAGCCATTTTTTTTTTCCTTTTCAGTTAGGAGGGGGAGTTCAGTGTGGTCGTTTTGAGTATAAAATTAAAAATTGAAGAGAGGTGAATATTGAGGAGGTTAAGTTGACCATTGACAGAAGTGATCCCACCCAAATTCAGTAGCCTTTACAGGATAATTATTGCAGCAGTGCCCTTTCATATAAAGTACATCCCCCATGATTTAAAAACAATCATGAAGTGCTAAAAAAATCTAACTTTATGCTGATTCCAACTTAGAAAGAGAGAGGGCTTTGTCATATGTACTAAAACAAACAAAAGAAAAAAGGAGAGCTCCATCTACATCCTAAATTATTTGACGTTCATACTTTTGTTTGGTGGGAGATGCATTTAATACATTTATCACTTGATCCCAAACCAAATTAACTTTTGAAATTTTCAATCATCATCAAGACTCAAACCCAACCACACAATGAATTGTTCCCTTTTGGAAATGAGGTACCTCAAACCATTTTTTATGCCGATTACGATCTTGTCCAGATGGAAAATGTATTTTATGTCTGATGGATCCTGCAGAAAACCTTACTGGTTTCTCCCGAATATCAATTGTCACAATTGCGCCGTTTCTTAGTCCACATAAAACAACATTCCCCTGCAAACATCAGCAGAAAAATAAATTAACTTAGACAGTGTGTCAACACAGATTGGAATTCTATAAAAACATCTACTAGAATATAGCCAACAAAAAAATCAGCAGTATGAACAAAGGCTAAAAACTGTGAAGGATCTTTGGGATGATACCGGCATGAATGGAACAGATGAGTAGAAGTGCAAGGCATGGTCATGGCAATTCTCAGGATTTATAATGGCCACAAACACTTTGCCAACACTTTTAAAGGAAGGACGAAAAAAAACCCACAGGCACAACCTTATGAGGAGTTGTGCACAACTAAACTTTAAAAACAATTTGCCCATTTGAGTATCAACTTCTAGTCTGCAAATAGAAGTGCTTCTGGTGTCAAGTTTACGAGGAGTTTGACTGCCTATGTCAAGTTCTGACCTCAAAACACTTTGGCACAATTCATGACGAAATTTAAATACATTTATTGGCTTATTTAAATGCTTAAACTACAAATGTCTTGTCAAGAGCACAACCAGGACTAAATACAACCACCAAGGTAGGGGTATGTTAGTTGATCAAGCAGTTTGATGCGTCTAGTAAACCATCATAATGTTTCCATTACCGTCTGATCTAGCTGCTGAGCCAAAACATCACTTTTGCTTCGACACACCCATGATGTCACTCCTGATTCCAAATCAACCATTGCAGCTCCACGATTGGTTCCTATGACAAGTAGAAACAAACAGATGCCAAATAAGTAAATGAATGTATTAGAATATCAGAATAATGAACAATCCAGAATGAAATTGCATTGAAACTTTGCCTTCTGATTCATATGATTGCTAACACATTTTAGTTCAGATAGGAAGAGAACCCAAATTATTAAGGAAATTAAATAACTAGAGCTAATAACATACATATTGAATAACTATGACCCAGTCTACCTTTAAACCAAGCTCACTAAAAGTCCCTACAAAAGCTAACATAGACAAGCCAAATACAATTCAAGAGCAATAACAAAATTAAACAAAAGAAAAGGAGGAAAAAACTAAGAAAAGCACTTGCCAATCAATGCTTGAGTAGCATTAGGATTGCAATCTGTAGTCCAAATGGTGCAATTGAGGACAGCAATCTCCCGTACTAAAGGCCTTAGATCAGGAATTAAATTCAAATCTAAAGGTTCAACAAGATCAAATGTACAAAGAGATCCACCAAATGCCTCTGATCCAAGAGTGGTTATCCTTTTTATAATTAAGGAACAGAGGTCCAAAAAGAGGACAAACCCACATGTCTGTGTTCAATAAGAAATGCGGAAAAGGTCTGCCAAAAGCAAATAGAATGCCTTAACACACAAATGCAATCTAGAAGCCAAGAATCCAGACAAAATATTAAAGTACTGATAAGGATATCAGAAACTACAAACATCAGAAGAATAAAATTTGACAACATAGAACATCGAAGCCTTAATCTCAAATTTAATGTGGTCAGCAATATGAACATTTTTTTCATCATTTTATTTTGTTACTAACAAAGTTTGGTGAGAGATCTAATTGTTTTAAATTCTTCCCAATCAAAGATTCCCAAGTCAACTTAAGTCCTCATCTCTCTCTCCTCTCACTGTAGAGAGCAAATATTTACTGCCCCCACCACATGGGGCCAAAAGAATCCAACAATAGTAGGAACTGCACATGAAAGAGAATTGACTTGAGAATGTCCATCAATTTGCATAAGGCAAGATACATTAAAGAAGTCCCAATCATAGAGATACTAAACAAATTCAGTGTTACAGTCATAATGCAATTAACTAACAAAAACTTGACATTTAGCCATGTAAGCAAAATAGTAAGGAGATGAGAAAATCTTGACAATGAGACAGGATACAATGCTCGTCGTTGGAATCCAAAGCCACCATCATCACCAAGATCAAATGAGTACTTTCCAGGGACTTTTATGCATGATATATTTGAATTCATCAGCAAGGAAGCTCCTGCAGGTCTCCAAAGTAACCCAGGGGATTTAAAACATTCTGCTTTGCATTTTTCAAGATCAGGCCACACAGGATCTGGAATGCATTTAACCCCCGCGCCATAATCTTTCCGAACTTCTCCAACTTCAAAAAGACTGCGAAACCACCAAACTTCAAAAGCAAGAGAGGGTTGGACACTTTGAATAAATCTTATAATTCAACATACCATGCTAAGGACTACATATGCTGTACAAAGGCATGATGCACAAATAGGCTTCATGGTAGAGCAAAGATATAGAGCAAGACATACAAATAAAGTAATCACTTAATACAGAAGCACTTGGTTGTTTTAAATCCAACAGACATGAACACTACAACTTAATTCTGAACAATGCAGATGCAAACTATACAAAAGGGGGCTTCTGCAGTACTCGAATCAATATAGGATCTCTATAACCTATTGAAGAAAAAGGAAAAGAAGACTAGTAACCCAAAGAAAAACAGATGCTGCTATTGAATAAAGCAAAAAGTTGCAAGAAAACATCACATTTACTTTCTTACTCTATAGACAGCACAACAAAATTCATGCACAAAACCACAGACACAGCCACATTATACACATAAAAGATAGAGGGGGTGAGTTCAGCCATGTTAATCCACAATGTACAAAGGTAAAGCATACAGTTAAAAAGGCCAGAGAATGAAAGGCTACAGAATGGAAATGTTTCAAATTTGACAATGGAAACCAAATTATCAACAAGAACACAGGGTATAGAGTTTCCAACATTCATGATTAAAAGGTCTGGACAAGAGTGTTAAAAATACTTCTGTGAGAAAATATTTGGTATACATTCTGATCAGTCATTTCCTTCCATGGAATCATGGTTTTGCTAGCATTATACAATCAATGATAAAACAGTATCCTAACAGCTAGATACTCACATATTTTCAGATTAATAATGTTTACACTTTTATGTTTCTATCTTGAAAATTAGCACATATAGTCTATTTATTACTTTGGGATGCAAAATATTACTGCACAATCTCAAGGATAAGGTAAAGTATGCAGATGCTGAAGCATACGTTTTATGGTGCTTGAAACAACCAAATTTCAACGTTAATCCCAAGGCTTCCATCTGGAAATTGGTTTTGATGATTACAAACACATTGTTAAATGAACTAATGGTTTAAATTAAGTGTTTTAGATTCTTAATGAGAACAAATATGAAATGTTACAAGCAATCACTATAGTTCAAGTGGTATGCAAAGAGGCATGAAGATTATGAACCATATTGCCAAAGACAAAGACCTACAAAGGCTTCAAGTAAAGATAAACATTCAGGTTCTTTCATTTTCTTTCAAATCTGTGTCTTCATGTAAGGATAGTAATAAAGGAAGCTCAATAGCTCTCTATAAAACTAAGCTTTAGGAAAAGACTCAAATTTTGCACTTTTGTAAGACCACTCAAAATGACCTTTCCAAAACAACAGAAAGAGGGTTGGAGAAACACTTAGGCCACTCCTTTTGAAAATCTGAAAAATGTGCACTCAACAGAAAAGTTCACTTTTCAAAAAGTGTGTTTCTATTCTTGCACTTTTCTCCAAACTGATAGAAGCATACAAATTTTTTAAATGAACATAGGACAGTTGCCTTGAACCCTCTTGAAACTGCTACTTTTTGCACATCTTTGTGCTTCATGCTTATGCTTTTAAGATGTCTAGGAAGAGAAAGCAAGAATTTAAAGAGATTGAGCTTATAGTGTAAAACTACTAACCCATTTCTAAGATTTAACTTGAGTTTCACCTTGTAAAGAAGCACTCAATCAGCTTCAGTTCTGAGTTTATTATGAAAAGTAAGAAAGAGAATGGGTAGCCTCTCTGTTGTGGTTGTGAAGATTTCTAGCAAAGATCTCTGTTGGTGATAAAAGTTAGCATTTTTATGCTTTATATTGAATCTTTTTTATTGCTTGATTTCAAGAACATATACCTAATTCTTTTTCATACCCATTTAGTTTGTGACTTTGTTGTCTCCTATTGTTCAAATCTTCAACTTTGACCTTTGTGCATGTTGTTCTTGCGTAAAGGCATCATTTTTACCTCCATTACATTTAGAAGGACCATTGGTGTTAAGTAGTTTGCTACAAGTCTCAATTTTTGGCTTAATCTAATTCACCTACTTCTTGGGTTTCCTAACTAGGAGCCAACATCCAACATTATCTATACCTCAACAAACGGCTTTTACTGCCTGCTACCAGAACATCAACAGCAATTTCACCCTCTGGTGTCAATGCATGAACATGCATCTGGTCCAAACCAGCATCACCTATATTTGTTGTCCCTGAATATTTCCAGCCCTGCATTGCATGGTATCCACACCTTGCTTAAGAAATATTTGTGAAATCCCACAGATCACAAACAGAAACATTTGACTTTGATTCAAGGATTTAAAATTTAGAAATGAAAATATATTATATTTATATTGACACACTAGGCTCATTTGGTGATCAACATACCCTTGGTTGAGACACTTGTATCTTTTGAAATTCCTCAAAGAAGTTACCCTTCCTCCCATGTAAGGGAATTACATTACCATTTAACTCCCTACTCTTAAGCAGCTTAAAAGTTCTCACACTGCTCCTCTTCCACAATTTCCTTTCCTGCAATAAAATGGAAGCTAAATAATAAGTAGAAATCAAGCTTCAAATACCGATCATGAATTATTGCTACATCTGCTCCAGAAGCAGTAAAGTCATGTTTTAAACTACCACACTTAACTGGAGCATTGCTTTAAATTACAGCCTACATCAAGTACCTGTTCCAGGGTGATCCATCAATCAACACACATCGTAATCATTTTTAAAGAATTTTCATCATGTTACATTTATAGAATATACATACAGAGGTGATAATGGATGAAAAATGCAAGAGAAAAAGATTAAAACAAATCAAGAGCTTAAAAAGAAATCATCTCAATCATAAGGCAGATAATACCATCACTCTGCGTAAGTTTCCAGCAAGATTCTGTTTGGCCATTGATTCAGTCACATTACACAGCTTGGGTACTCATTTGACCAAATATTTCAGCCGCTGTTTAATTTATCCAGCCAAAATAAGGTTGAGTAACATCTCAATTTCAACATCCATACACTAACAAATCTGAAAAATAAAATCCTCAGAAGTTCTTGCTTTCTAGCCGTACTACCAAGGGCCTCTACTCAGAATTAGAAAAACAAAACACAAAAATTCCATCCAAAAACTCAAATATTTGAACTCCACGGAAGCTGAACAATAAGAAAGCAATCCTTATGCGCTATCTTTCCTCGATTAAATTATAACCCAAAAAAAAGGAAAAAAAAGTTCTCGATGTCAAGAGAACCCACGTAAAATGCGTGATTGCGCTACAATCCTCAAGCCATCAAATATTTCAAACGCTGATCAAAGCAAAAACAAGACTTTAGAAAGAAAAAAGGAAAAAGCAAAGAAAAAAATAAAAATACAAGCAAGCAAGAAAGAAAGCGACCTCGGGGGGCCTTTCCGTTGCTTTTTGCGCATTGGCGGCGAGAGAAGAAGACGCGCGAGGAGAGCCAGAGGTGGGGCCTTTGAGAAGGAAGTACCTGTTCTTCTCCGCGTCGTAATAATACCCAGGGATTTCTGGCCCCGTCCACCGCATTCAACATCACTCCACTCAGGTTAGCATTTTCAATCAACAAATTCTTGCCATTAATACAATAAGCATAATATAAAGGAGCTGTTTGCTGCAATAAATAAGGACCTTTTGGCATGTTCCAAGAAGGGACGACCAAGCCTTCTTCAGGGAGAGATGGTTTCCAACAGGCAACTAACGAGAAGCCAAAGAACAGCGCGGAGATACGGAGACCGCGGTGCCGACCGGCGGCAACTGGTTTCCGAACAGTCACTTTGCTTCTCGCTAGTCTGTTAGGAGCGTGGAGCCTCCTCCTCCTCCTCCTCCTTCCTTCTTTAAGCCTAAACCGGGTCGGGTCGGTCCTTGGCGCTGTCACGCGGCGGGGGCGGGGGGGGGCTGTTTCACCCCTTTTTTCGCGTTGGTTTTTTCAACTTCTTAATTAAGTTCTCTGTTGGTTTTTGTTTTTGGTTTTGTTCTTAAGCTCTTTCTTAGACTATGGGCCCAGCGCTGCCACTGAGACTATGGGCCTTTCCTAATCGGCTAACTGCACGAAGGAACTGCGCCGTCGGAGGCCCAAAAAGACCACATTCCGTCGCAACCCGAATTGATACAATTTGCGCCTACCAAACTTCGAAGAAAAATGGCCTCGAACAGCCTGAACGTGAATTCAAAATTTTCAAAACTGTCTGAAAATCGATTCAATCCTTCGAAATTATTTAATTTTAAAATCATACAGATATCAACCAAAACAAAATGGTTATGAAAGTATAAATAGCATTTTTTTTCAATGTTTCTTTTTAACTTTTAAAAAACATTTATAGCCAGAGATTTGTATATAAACTATAAACAAGTGTAATTGGTAAGTATCAACTTGTATACTATATAATAAGCAAAATATGCTGTAAATGAACATTACAATCTATGCTATTTTTGGAAGGGAAGACCCCACAAAAAGGGGATAGATTCACTGTTGTGTTTAAGTTACAGAGTTTATTTACTCATACTGGGTTCTGGAAATTAGAGTAGAAAATCATGAAGTGGACATACATGAGAAAATTAGCACCAAAACATAAAAGAAGAGAGGGTGGGAAAAGAAAGAAACCGTAGATGGTCTAGGAAGGAGAATAACCCCCCCCCCCAAAAATAAAAATAATAAAATGAAAAAGACTGAAGGTATATGGCTGAAAGAAAGAAGGGATAGAACAGACGGCTCAAGTTATGGCAGGCAGGGGAAAAGGTCTGTAGCCTTGACCAGCAAACAAGTATTTTTTAAGAATTCTGTATTCTTCTTCTTATTAACAAGTATTTTATTGTATTTTTAATTGTCAATATTAATTATTAAATTAATCAGTAATATTTTGTATTAAAATAAAAATAATAAAAATATATATATATATATATAAAGACTGAAAATTGGGAAGGAGAAACAGGAACATGGCTGAAAGAATGAAGGGAGAGGACAGACGGCTCTGCTTTTGCTTTTTAAGAATTTTGTTTTCTTCTTATTTATTGTATTTTTAATTGTTAATATTAATTATTAAATTAATCAATAATATTTTGATATTCATGATTAATATACAATCATAAACAAATCCAACATAAAAAAGAATAAATTACTGGAAAAAAAAATTCAATCCCTTGGCCAGCCTACCGTCCAAAAGATCTTTTTCTTTTTCTTTCTTTTTTTTAGGAGCAACAGCATACTGTCCAAGATCAAACAGTAAAACCCAACTCAAAACAGGTACAGCAATTGCCTCATCGTTTTCAATTTTCCTATTATTTTCTTCTTTTCATTATTTTAAATAACCTACTAAAAAAATGCTTATAAATTAAAAAGAAAACGTGGAGATTGAGAAAGAGGGGTAAAAAGATCATAACATACCGCTGGAGAGATACAAAATATTGTTAGTGTATATTCTAATAGTCAATATATTAATTATTATTATAAATATATTTTCTTACATATTATATATTAATTAAAAATACTCTTTATGTTTAGTATTATTTATAAAATAATATAGTTATAAAATTTATAAAATAAATATATTTTGTAGAGAGAATTATAATGAAATTATAATTATAAGATATTTATTATATTAAAATATTATTTTTAAATATTTTTAATTGATATATCATCAAAATTAAATATTAATAAAATTATGAAATTGACATATGTCATGTTTCTTTTTTATGAATAAAATATTTGATCTTATGAATTAAAATATAAAGATATTTAAATAAATATATGAATAAGTGTTAATTGGATAAATTTATTGAATTGATTCGCTATAAAAATTCTTAAATGGAATATTACTTATGTGTCTAAAGAGTCATGTCAGTAATTTTTAAATTTGAAATTACTAAAGTATTTCACATATGAATTGACATACTTTAATCTCACCTTTATATTGTCTTAATCAAGAATTACTTATATAGTGAAATTAAAAATATCATGAATTATATAAAAATAGTTAAGTAGGTAATTAAGAATTCATCATCTTGAAATAATCACGAGAGAATAGTTTGTTTGTTCTTAATGAAGATTAAGCTACCTTCCATAATTATAGTATATAATCAAAGTTTTATTTAAGAAAGGTTTGTTTGGTTACCTTAAGGTCTCTTTAATTCAAATATGTTTAATATTATAATTTATGAATCCCACTTAATTGAATTTTTGTAATTTGGATGGGTTACCTCATAATCACATAAATTTAAAGATAATGGTTAGACAAAATACATATGATATGTTTAGATAAGAAGTTGTCACTTAAATTGATCTATGAATCATATGTAATATAACTGATAAGTTATGTTATCTACCTAATTTATTTTGTTTGATTTGTTGAGTTATTTCAAAGTCAAATAATTTAAATAAGATCCCAAATAACTAGAAAATCTTAAAGTAAGATGTTATAAGTTAATAGAAAAAGCTATTAATTTAAGTAAAATAGTAAAGTAATCAAAATGATTAAAGACCTAATTTATATTGGTATATATACATGAAACTTATACTTTCTCTTTATAGTATTTTGTTACTTGAATAAAAGGAGTAATAACTTATGCCTTATTGGTATATTAGATATTAAATGGCTTATTAAACTAAATTATTAGACTAATATATTAATTTAAAAATTGTTCTTAAATAAGACAAAACAAGTGTATCTAATTATCTTTCATAATCTCATGTTGTTTGATACTATAGAGGATATTGCCAATAAGACTTAAGAGACTCATTAATATCACAAAATGATAATGATCTAGTAACAAACATAATGCTAACTAGTAGGTCTCTTGAACTTTGATGACAACTTAGATTACAAATATCAATCCTATTATTGCACATCTTTAGGAGTTATATGTTGTGGATATTAGCTTTTAATCTATTAAGGACAATTAAAAGTCATACTTTGAAGAAAGTTTATTACTCCAAATAATGAGATTATAAGTTACGTAAGTCCTAACTTAAGAATCATTGTATTTAAGCATATCTTTTGCATATAATGGAATGAAACCTAAAATTTTGGATTGAGAAATTCATTATTGAACTTAGTAAGATATCATGCATTATTAAGCCAATAATAATGTATTATGTTAATAATGATGTTATTGTGTGAGGAACATTGGTCTTATGATTGATTTAATTATATACTTAAATGATTTTATCTCATTATAAGGATAATGGAATGAAACAATTTAAAAATAAAGATAGTTTTATTTAAGAGGATCTAATAAATTCTTTCTAATTCTAGGAAATTAAAAGAAATATATATGATTAATTTATGTTGGTTTAAGGGCCTCTCCCTCAAACAAGTTACTTCTTAACTAATTCATATAATATGTATCTAAAGTCATTTTGATCATAACAAAAAAGATACATTATTGAGTATTTGCATATAACTTTAATCATTCATCTTTAAAGATATGAACAAAAGTCTTGTAACCAAAAACTCACAAATGATCATAAGAAATTTATTAACAAACCAAATTCTATTTAGAACATTACCCTTTAAAGGAAAACTAGGAGAAAATTTGATCACATGTGTCATAGTGTTCATGGCTTCACCTAAAAAGATTTGGGTAGCTTCATATTTAAAAGTAGACATATATCCATCTTAATCAATGTTTGATTAATCCTTTTAGCTAATTCATTCAATTTAGGTGTGTTAAAAGATGTCCTTCGATGCCCAATGTCATGCATATAACAATACTAATCAAACTAGTAACTATAGTCACCATTATTGCTAGTATGGATACATTTCATCTTCTTTCCCTTTTATCTCTCAACAAAAATATAAAATTGCTTAAAAACATTAAACACTTCATCTTTACTCTTTAAAGGATAAATCTAAAGTTTTGCCAAGTTATCATTAATAAAAGTTATAAAATAAAAAACATCATTAAATGAGTATACCTTTAAAAAACCACACATATCAAAATGCATACACTATAGTAACTTCAATTTTTTAGAAGGATAGTGATTTATGAATGTATCTTTATTTTATTTTCTAGCTAAATAATAATAACAATTTTTAAATGCTACACTTTTCCTTTTTGTAAGTTGGTTTTTCCTTTCTAAACAATTTAATTTATTTTCATTTATGTTTACATCACTTGTGTCACGATTTAGTAAAATTTATATTCTCTATTGCATTAACAACATTTTTAAAAATATAAACTTTTATAAAATATATACTGTAGCATTTCTTACCTTAAGCCACAATTAAGAAGTTTTTAGTAAGTTTCCATTAACCATTACTGAAAATATTGTAAAAGCCTATATCATCAAGTTTCTCCATTGAAATTAAATTTAAATGAATATTTACAACATATTTAACATCCTTAAATGTCACTCACATTTACTATTAATTTTTAAGCAAGCATCACTAATACTAAGGACTTGTAATAAATTATTATTACTTATCTTTAATACCTTAAAATCATTGGTTATATATATTGTGAAAAAATCTTTTCGTGAAATATTTCGTAATTTACATCGTGAGATGTCAAATTGATTTCATTTTTATCACAAATAATAATGAGGTTGCTAATAACAATAGCAATGTGATCATCATTATTATTCTTTTTCTTATATTTATCAATATCTTTTCTGTTTTCTCTTTTCCACTTGTTTTGACTTTTAATTTTAACTTTTTTTTTTTCCTTTTACTATATTTGCTTATTCCTTTATTTTATGTAACCACAACCTTAGATTGTGGTGATAAACCTTAAAATCTTCTTATATCCTCGTTTGATACACCTTTCATAAGTTCTATAAATACAACACCACCAAATCCAAAATTACTAAGTGAGATCTAAAATATCTTCCAAGAATTAGTTAAAGTAATAACTAGAGCCTAAGAACCTCATTATCAAACCTAATACCCTTACTTAATAATTAATCATAAGACCTTGTAATTTTTTCCAAGTCATTAGCCACTAGACTTCCTTCTCTGCATCTAAATTGCATTATTTTCTTCACAAAGATGACTTATTATTACCAGACTTTAAAGTATATAATATCTCAAACTCCAAAAAGCTTATTCGTATGTTTTATTACAAATATGATTGTAAATATTATCATTTACAAATTGTCAAATAAATTTATAACTTATTCATACTCATTCACTCATTTCTCATTAATCTTAGACTTGAGTTTAATGGTAATAAACACCTATAAATGTAATTTCTTGACAAATAGGAGATCTTTCATTTAATTCCTTCATATATGATAATATTTCATTGAAACAAACTAATCTTATTTACATTCTCCTATATAATTCAAATAGATTAAACACAAGCCAACTAGTAGTTCTACTACTACTTTATTAGGATTGCAATAACAAAATCAAATAAATCCTTAAAATCTCTTCCACTCACTTAAACTTATGAAGAGATGATTAAATAACAAATATGATAATAAATCAATAAAAAATAAGACTACTTTAATTTTATGTAGAAGACATTTTTAAATCAAAAGGTAGAAACCACAAGACTTTAAGGTATATTCATTAACTCTACTGTAATTAAAAAGTGAATGCAAAGAGATACATAACTTTTATTACATCAAGCAAATAAAATAAGTTTAATTTTGTCTTAAGTAAGATGGCAAAGCATTTTTTCAAAATAGATCATCTAATTCTATTACTATTAACTTAATATGTTAACATTTAGACATTAATCTAATTGTACAAAATAAACTTCTAATTATACCTTATTCACCCACTAAATTTTAGCTTAATTGGATCATGGATGAATGTTCAATCATATGTTGAATTAGAAGTGTCATAAAGAAGAATATGAATTGTTTTTAAAAATCAATGTCCCGATTTTGAAGCTAAAACCCATATTAGTATAAGAATAAATAATGATTTAATTGTACATAATAAAGTTTTATGTACCCTAACAAATTGACTTAAAATCAATCTAATTAGACAACCAATCACTTTTGATTACGAAAAATTTCTTTCAAAATACAGACAATAAACTAAAATTTGAAACCCAAACGTACAGTAAATTTAATTTAATCTCTACCTTTAGAATATAAACCAAGATATTCTTTACAAACTAACAAAATTTCAACTTCATTAAACCATATATCACCTTTCAATTATAAGCTTGAAGATACTGCTTTTATATGAAATTTTAACATAGAATCACTTTTTCTCTCCCTTAAAAAATTTGGCTCTTTCCTTTTATTTTTCTTAAGTTTATTTATAGTCAAATAAAATATTAAACTCTCATGATAATGCTTGTGTTTTAGGTTAAAACAAATACTTAATGGGTTACCCTAAATATAACTAAAATTAAACTTCCTTACATAAGAAGCAACCTAAAATCTAACATATTCGACCAACTAAAAATTAGACATATATGCATATTAGAAGCGATAAATGAAAGAAAGGAGAAAAAAAAACATAATAGAGAGACTAGATACAAAGCATATTATTAGGATTTGGAGCCATTATCCATGTGATCAGGTTAGTGTTTTCCAAGCACTTTTATACATAATATATATGAATTCAAAATTCAATCGCAAAGTAATTCCTAGAGGTTTCCAAAGAAACTCAGGGGATTTACACCATTCTTCATTGCATTAGTCAACAACATTCCATGTATGTTTTGAAAGGCATTTCATTCCTGGTTTGTATTCTTTTCAAATATCTTTAATTCCATAAAGACTACCGAAGCACCAAAATTCATAAGCTAGAGTTGGTTGGAAACTTTAAATAAATCTTATAATTCAAATACCGCACTAAGGGAAAAAAATGTATTATAATAAGGCAAGATACATAAATGAATATCATAGTAAAACAAAAGGTAAGATGTACAAATAAGGTAATCATTAAGCATAAAAGCACATATGATATAGAATAATTTTGTGAAAAAAGTCTTATAATAGACTGAATATGAGAAATATGCAAAAATAAGAATAGAAAGTAGACAAAAATAATAATAAATTAGATAAGGAAGAATAATAAACAAAAAGGGAAAAATAAAGGTGAAGTAGAATAAGGCAATTTTGATTTAATTTTAATTTTTAACAATACTTAAATCAATTTAGATACTTCAATTTCTCAAGGAATTTATTAGAAAACACTAACTTGGAACATAACTTGTGACTAAAATATATTAATAGTAAACAAATAGATAGGATTATTGGCTAGATAGATAAGATTGTAAAATAAAGAGATTAATATAAGTAACACCAAATCCAACTAAAATCTACCACCAAATTTGATTTTAGATTTTCTAGACTTAATATATACCAAATTTGATTTCTATTTATTTTATCATTCTTCATCATTCTCCTATAGCTAGAAAAAATTTGTCTATAAGTTTTGAAGTGCAATATGTTGAGAAATTAATTATTCCACGCTTGATTAAATTCCTTGCATTGTTTTGGTAGTTATATGAACTTAAATCTTATTTTCTCAATTGAATCATAGAGATTATAAGGAAAAATAAAATCAATTATTTAAGCATGTTATTTTAATTTCTCTTGTATGCCTAATGATTTAACTTCAATTATAAAATCATGCATAAATTCTCCATGATTATACTATTTATGATTAGTTGTTAAATCAATATATAAAAAATCATTGAATCGTTATTGTGGACTATTAAATACCTCAATTTGCTCTTCCACTTATAGTGATATTAAAGTGGTAACATTTTCATTTCTTTCAAAAATAGAGGAAATCTTTAATTTTGGATTTTTTTTTTAAGATAACATCTTTTCCCTTATGAAATTCTATAAGATGGGGTCATTATAAAATTGAATCTAGAATTGACAACATTCATTATAGATACAATGCACTTAAAGAAAACATTTAACATAAATTGTATTTTTATTAAGTTGATATTAAATAATAGCTGAATTGGAAAAACTGATGATATCAACTATTAGGCCATAAAGATCAAATACTTAGAGTAAAAACTTATGTATTATATGGTAAAGAATATGATGGATTATAACTTTTTAAGTTGTATTTAATTGTTAAAGGGATATAAAAATTTAATTATAGAAGTAAAGATATATAAGTTAGATAGAAAGATGGCAAAAGTAGATATTGAAGTGTTTCTTTAACATCACTTAATGTAAGACAATTTTTTGAAAGAAGTCTTGCAATATATTAAATGTAAGGATTAGGTAGAAATGATAATATAAAGTAGATAAAGATAACAAAATTAGGCAAAAAAAAAAAAAAAGAAACAAAGACAAAATTTAGGAGAATTAAGAGATGATCTTAATTCAATTCTAATATTTTGATCATACTTAAATCAATTACGATGCTTTAGTCTTTTTTATGGGGAGTTTGAAGAGAGAAAATGCAAGCTTGGAATATAACTCTTAACTAATGTAATTAGTAGTAAACAAAAAAAAAGGATTGTTTATTAGATAGATTAGGTTGTACACTAAAAAGATTAATATAAGTAATATCAAATCTAACTAAAATCTACTACCAAATCTAATTATAGACTTTATAAACTTAATTGATACCAAATTAATTTCTATTTATTTTATCTTTATCCATCAATGTGGTTGTCTCAAATCAAGTAAAAAGGCACAATATAACTTAATTCTGAATGTTATAATATAAACCACGTATAAGGTTATTGTTTGGGTTACCTATTAAAGAAAAAGGAAAAAAAAAACTAAAAGTAAAACTCAAAGGAAAAAAGATACTTATACTAAGGAAAATAAAAACTTGAAAAAAGATATTACTTTTACTCTTTTACTATAGAAAAGGCACAACAAAATTCAAATATAAACAAAAACAAAGTATATGCCTAAAAGTGGTAAATGAGTTTAGACACCTTAATCCACAATCTCCAAAGGTAAAGTATACAGTTAAATACACTATAGGACTAAACCCATATAATGAAAATATTTTTAATGTAACAAAGGAAACTAAATTATTGACATAAGAATAAGTATATAAATAGTATAATAATAAAAATGAAAAACACCTAAAGAAAAACCTAAAAATTATTTATGTGAGAATATATTTGAAGTACATCTGATTAATTATTTTCTTTCATTGTATCATGGCTTTATCAGCAAAATTTATTCACTATTAAAAGAGCAATATTATCTAAATAGCTAAATACTTAAATTGGCAAATAAATGATGTAATAGTTTTATGCTCTTATCTTGAGAATTAGCAATTATAATCTATTTGTTACAATAGGATGCAAAATATTGTTGAATAATATTAAGCTTAAGATCAAATATGCAAGTCCAACAAGCATCTATTTTTGCCTAAAAAGAAATTCTTAAATTATTAAGTATCTTACATAAGAGCTTGTGGTGCTTGCTACTAGAACATCAGAAGCAATATAACCTTTTAGTATTAGTGATTATACATGCATCTAGTCCAAAGTAGTTACATTTCTTATAATTCTATAAGTTTAGCCCTAAAAATCATAATAGCCATTATCTACATGCGACTTAATAAAACTTTATGACTTCCAATAAGTTACAAACATAAAATTTTGTTTCTCATATGAGTAATCAAAATTCAAAAATGAAAATCACGACATTTGTGTCAGCACACTAGACCCATACAGTGAATTGATGATTAATGTATCCTTGGTTGTGATGCTTACATCTTTTGGAATTCTAAGAAGTTTCATTTTCTCTTATGGAAGCAAATTACATTACTATTTAACTTGTTATCATTGAATAGCTTACAAGTTTAAATGTTACTTATTTCAAAATATTTCCTTTCTTAGAATTGAACAAAAGCCCAAACTAAGTTATAAGGATCTTATGTATCAACATTAAAATAAAGTAGAAAAGCAAACAAGAGAGAAATAGGGTGGGTTAGTGAGGTTGCCAATATAAACTAGACTCTCAGCTACACCTTCTAATTCCATCTTTAATTCATTTGTGCTCTTACCATTAAAGCACACATAAAATGAAGAGAATGAACAAAAAAATCATGCTAGAGGCTTACTAATAAACGGTAAATCAAGCACTAAATTACGATCACAAATAATGCATTATATTACAAGTTTACCTTATATGCCTCATCTAATGTGATCTATCATTCAATGCCCATACATGTTTTACCTTACATGTACATGTTCATCCTTAGGTGTATGACAGTTCAAGAGAGATGAATTAGGTGCCAAATGAAAAATGACAAATCAAAACTTTCAACTTAATCACAAGTTCAAGAATATGATGTAATCATATGAAAGCACTAACAAGTATATGGTGTGTGTGATGTTCATCAGTCATTTAATGATATCAATAAGCATATAAATAATAAATAAGAGAGTAAGGGATAGAGAATGCAAATACAAAGATTTATAGTAGTTTGGTTTCTTCAAAAGCCTACACTTACTCCTCAAGTACCCATGGATATAGTCATCTTCAATTGGTAAAAACCAAACTCATACACAATTAATTCTTGATCTAGTGTCAAGTTAACCAACACATTTTAATTGTTGTTGTGCTACTAAGTTCACCCTTCACTCTATTTGTTTTATGGTGCCAAGTTTATTCTTACAAAGACAACACTTTACAAGTATTTTTCTCTCATAATCAATTCAGTTGGCCTTGATTTTCACTAGCTTTTCTCAAGCTTTAACAATCTCAGAATGTTTTGCTCTCTAGAGCACAAATCTTGCTTTTATTACCTTGTTTGTACTCTATCTTAATGATTTTCTCTTTCATGCGCTTTCAAGGTTTTCTTAAACTTTTACCAAGGCACTAAGTTTGTTGTACAGACTTGATTTAATGCATAAAAATTATATATTAGCCATTGTAACCATTAACTCTTTGCTATCTTGAAAATTCAGCACTATTTAGACCTTATTATAAAAACTCTGTCGAACAGTCCATTGGGTGACTGCTGCTTTATGGACTAGTTGGCTAATGCCTTTGGTTTCATTTTGGAGTCTAATGACACAACTCATAATTATTTTGCAACTTTCGAATAACATTTGCTCTCTTCCTTTTGATTGATTGAATATTTAATTTTATGTCTCGTCGGCAGATTCTCTAGTTCAAGTTTGTTGCTAGTGGCACAAGTTGTAAATATTTTCCAACTTTTTGCCAACGTTTAGTCTTCTTCGTTTGACTAGTCAATCGCTCCATTCATGCAATTGATTGCTTGAAGCTTTCGAGCTCCTTTAATTCCAACATTCCACTTCCTTTCTAAGCGTTTAAATCTTTCTTTTCAAGACTTCTATCTGTTTCAAAAAATTTCCAATCTCATTCAAAACGTCTTTAATATCTTTCAAATTTCTTTGCATTGTTTTTCATGATTTAATTCAAATTTCTTTCTTCTTTTGCCTTCAGCTTCATAGTTAGTATAGTCTGTAGTGAATCATCTATATTTTTTTTCTACAGAACTCCAAAATAGGTGTCATTTCTTGCATTGGAAACCTGACTTAGAAGTCTCTGTATTCGTTATGGTTCATTTAGTTGAAACTAACCGTTGTAGCTTGTAGGAGTTGACCAATATAATCTATGTACCCTTCATTACATCCATCTGCTCTTCAAACATTCGACTCTCCATTCTTTAAACTTCATAATTTAATCTTCAACAAAACATTTTTGAGCTTAAGAGTCTTATTCTCCCTTGTTGAGTTCATAGGATGTTCTCTAAATTGTGGTTCATCAACTCCTTTCGCTTCATATAGTTGGCTCACTTTTCCTTTTGTGCTTGCATTGCTTTGTTTTTTTTTTTTTTTATTATGTGTTGGTTTGATCTAATCTTTTCCCCATGATATATATATATAAAAAAAAGAATTGGTTCTACGTTTATATAAATTTTTACAATTAACAAAGAAAGACAGATGAGCTTTTTGGTGCTTTGTTAGTATTGGCGGCGGCAGAATAATAGCAAGATACACAAGAATCGCCAGGGAATTCTAGCCACCGGCCCCGCAGCATTTAACATTAATTGGATCAGTTGACATTCTTTTCCAGTAATCATTGTCATTGATAAGCAAGCTATCAAGAATCAACGTAAGAGAAACCCGTCGTCATGTTCCAGAGAGTAAAGACTAAAAACTAATGGGCTTTGGATCTTTTCCTTTCTTCTTTACCCAACACTCACACAAACGCAAAGTGAGAGAGAGAGAAAGAGAGATGGCTTTGAAGGCAGAGAAGGTGAGGAGGCGGTCACTTTGTTTTCTGGATGGTTTAGTACGGTCACTTTCCTCCTTTGCTGGTTTCCACGTGAAATGTCAACCGGGTCCGTTCTTGGCGCTTTGCTTCTAATTCAAGCAAAGATCGAAGCTCTTGCCGTAATATCTGTTAAAGATTTTTTCTTTTTTCATTGTTATTTCTTTTCTTTTTCTTTTTTAATTTTCCGTTTTTCCCCCTGACGAGTCTATTGGGCTTTCCCTAGTCCAAGAATAAACTTGTTGGGCCTTTTTGTCGTGCAGCCAGATGGAGCAGTACCCTCTCTGGCCCAAAACGTTACAGCCCATTTGGAAAAGAAGATTCTTGTTCTGTTTTTTCCTAGATAATTGTGCGAGATTATACGTGGCTTTAAGTGGAATAGAAAAATGACCCCATCACAAGAGAACAACAATAATGACCAATTCCACAATAATAAGATTCTCGCTGCTTACATGTGCTTGCAATTTCAATTCCGCCACAAGAAACAAGTGAAGTGTCTAAAAGGAGAAGAAGTGTAGGTGTCACTAGTTTTACTAATTAAATCTTTTAAAGTTGTTGTTGGCCACTTGATTAAAATTAATTGTTTATGTTTCCAAAACCCATGATTTCATATAATTGGTGCAATTATGAATTAAATTGGGAGTTGGTTGAATTTCAAGATCATGGCACTTTAATTAAATCGGTAGTAATTATGCCGACAAGCATTCTATAATAACACACTGGTTCAAACAAATGCATGTAATTCAATTTTTCAACACTATATAAACGACTCGTTGATGCTTATAAATGAAGGCTGCTGTTGGAACCAGGCATTCGCACATCATTAAGCAAATATATATGTATATACACACACACACATACATATATAATGCAACGCCTAACCTTAGAGTTTAGCGAATGCAACTGAGAGAATTTCAATAAGGATATCTTTATTATAGCTTATCTTTTCAAATTCAAGACAACAACGTAAGTTAGTCCAATATTTCACTCCATATCCAAACATTTTCTTGAATTAGTACATTTAAAGAGAGTACCAGAATTTAGAGACAACCAATTAATTGTTCACATCTCTACATGGATATAATCCCCAGCTCATGAATGAACACCCCTACTCCTCAAAAAAAAAAAAAGAAAACAAAAGATTAGAAATTGAAGAATATACGATTTCCATTTTTAAATTTCCTTACTGCAAAGGCCATGCCAGTTGATCCATCGGATTTGCATTAATGGCCTCATACATCTCACAGGGCATCATTGTAGGCTCCAGAAAATCAAATCCGAAGTTGTAGCTTTCAAATGAGTGCACATGCTGCCCACCACTCAAATCATTGGCTGCCTTCTCCATCTCAAGTGGCTGCTGTGGCTGCATGTCTTCATTCCTTGGGTGTTCCGTGGATTCAAAGTCTGCACCCGGCCACATGCAATTCTCCTCCACCATCGCAAACCCAGATGGGTGTGGAGTAAGATCAGTTATTGGGAGAGCTCCCATTGAAGATTGGCTTTCACAATCCAAAAAAGCCTGTATACTAGGGTTTTGGTACTCACATGTGGTTATGTTTGAGAATTCATGCCATGGGGGATCAGAAGTAGAAGTAAAAGGAAATGGGATACGGCTAGTTGCCTTCACATCCATGGAAAAATCTAGCATTTGTGAGCTCACACTGGAAACCGGGGTAAGCGGTTTTTTATGGGAATCAGACGTTTTGATTGCAATGCTATTGTTCTGGTTATGCTTTGGATTATAAGGAGAGAGGAGCTTGTGGGTATTGGGATCTATCCCTTGGGCAAGAAGCTTCTTCTTGACGCAGGAATTCCAGAAGTTCTTGACCTCATTGTCGGTTCTACCAGGTAAATGCTTGGCTATTTGAGCCCATCTGTTGCCGAGTATTCTATGAACATCAATGATTGTTCTCTCTTCTTGTGCTGTAAATGAACCTCGTTTGAGATCTGGTCTCAAGTAATTTAACCATCTCAATCTGCAACTCTTACCACACCTTTGCAATCCTGCGAGAACCACCATACCGTGTAGTGTCGTAAATAACAGGCAACAACAAGAAAAGGCATGCATTATGGGGTTGGATTGAAAAGAAACAAGTGATATACCAAATAATACCTGCTAGCTTTGGAACAGAACTCCAAGTGCCGTGACCATAGGTGTTTATACACCTGATTAGCTTCTCATCTTCTTCTGGAGACCACAACCCTCTCTTAACTTTCTGTTTGCTGCAGCAGTGATGGCCCATCCTATATTCCTCAACTTCCTTCTTAGTGTGACGACCCACCACTTTAGGGTCGGGGTGTCTACTTATATACTTTTCATCCGATTTTAACATGCATGTTCAATGCTCACAGATTAATTGACCATTGTTACTTCATCAAAAAGGAAGAAAAATTAAAAAACTATTTTAATTGTATAATAAAGCAATGAAAAGACTTTTTATTAATACTTCAAAAGTCGTCACCATTAATCATAGTACACTAGTATATAAGTCAAACATAAAGCAAACCACATTAAATCTCAGTCGATTAATGGGGAAAAAATAAGACGTTGACTAGAAAACATACATAGCACACATCCCATTATCAAGTAAATTGAACGTTTTCACCCAAACACATAAAAAAGTTTGAGCACTTCCAGCTTCTTGGGCATTTTACTTTGGAAAAAGCATCGCCATTAATGTGAGACGTATTATTGTGTCACTTTGTACAAGATTAATGTCAAACTACTAAAAGGAAGTTTCATAGAGGTATTTTGCAATCAACATGTGTTTAAAAACTACGTTTATAGATTTTGCTAAAGCAAGTGTAAACAAAATCAAATTATAAAATTATTAGCCAACATCTTGTGCCAAATTATTTTGTAAAATATACACCTAACATTACATACAATAAAAAATGTTGGGAGAGAGAAGTTACTTCTGACATTACATATAATAAAAATGTTCAGAGAAAGAGCGAGAGGAAGAGAGAGACAGAAGGAGGAACTTTAGCTTTGGGTGCACTCATCACGAGAGGACCACTGACTCTCCTCATTGAGTGCCTTGGTAACTTCAAGCCTCCCCTCGAAACCATTGCTTTCAGCACGATCGCTACTTTAGCTTAATTGAAAAGATCGGAAAATAACATTACTTAGGCTGATTGTTTGCTCGATATGAGTTGCACAAAACATGCTATTCTAAGAAGCAAGATATACACATGTACCGAATCATATAAACAAATAAAGATTCACGTCTTTAATCCCGTATATGTATATCATAGCTACGTATTAGTTCTCTGTGCCCAAAATGCAAATCCCATGTGGGGGACACATCCACAATATGGAGATTGTGCTCCTTTTTTGGATGATTGGCCTGTGATATTTTCATATATTGTCCTTTCATGGCCTATATATACAACAAATTATATATGGGTAATTAGTTTATCATAGAGTAAACCTCGATTATTATCTGTTGTGCCTACCTGAAAGCTTCTATGACCAATTCTTTCAATTATAATGTCTTTGATCTTGAATTGCCTTGCCAATCAAGTGTAAAGTTGAAATTGCTCTCATGTACCTAGCACATCATATTAAAGCCTAAAGTAATTTGGTATGTATTAGATAGAAATCAAACTCGGTGGGGTCTAGGGAGGATGTAATCATATATTGCTTTGCTCTCTCCCCCTCTCTCTCTCTAGATGCATGCATGGGGACAATGGGACCACTACTTTTAGCGAACCAAAAATATACCCACGTTAGGAAAAGGGACATAATTAAAGTTGGAGGATTAATGATAATATGGCCATTTAGGGGAAGACCTAATGATTCAAAGATAACCGACATCATTTCTTGCTTCCAATTTCAACATGCAAAAGCCCTCTGGCCAGGTTGCTGTCTCTTCTTAATTTCACACACACACTCTCTCTCTCTCTCTCTCTCTCTCTCTCTATATATATATATATATATATGGATGGATATATATATTTAATGTGTATACACAGAGCACTTTTACAAATATAGACCATTCTATATAGGCGTATCCTTCCTTCACTCCATCGTTACTTGAATGCGTCAATTTCTTGGTGTCAACAAAGATGACCATCATTGGATGTCCCGACTTTAAATAATTTTCACTCTCCATCTTTCTTTTATTTATTTATTTATTTGGCTATCAAATACTACACTTTTCTGAGAATATCCCTCGAGGAGCAAATCTCGTGGAAAAGCAGGATCATCTAGAAAGAGATGATAGCGCTTACAATTGAGAGAAAAACCTGTCCCTTCGGACTTTTAGGCTTTTATCCCTTCTCAAATCATTGCTTTGAGAGCAAAGTCCAAGGCTATAGATAGACAGTTTGTCCTCCCAATTCATTTGTGCAATATTTTATATCAAGGGTCACAAACAATGTTGTCCTTGCCATCAATTGTAATCAGTGCTGCCAATACGAATACAATTGTAACTAGAGATGTCAAATGAGTCAAGTTGAGTTAGATTTAGTTGAGTTATTTGCAGAAAACATCATGCTTGGCTTCGGGGGTTCAAGTCACTCACTAGTCGATAAGTTAATTTTTATGAAAATGTTAATCTTTAAGATTTTTTTTTCTTTTTAACTAATTTTTTATTTTATCATAAATTAGAATAAGTGAATTATAATACTATTTATACACATTATTTTTATAGGTAAATTATATATTATTATTATTTATGTATACATATTATAAATTATTATATATATATATATATATATTTAATTTTCTATATAATTTATATACAAAGTATACAAGTATATTATATACATTATATATATTTATATTATTTATAATATGTATATACAATATATATGTTTGTATGTATACATATGTATATAACATAGATTTAGACATAAAAGATACCTTTATGTATATGTGTGGATAAAATTTTTAAATTATTATTAATATTAAAAAAATAATTATATAAAATAAATATAGTACATATTTTTTTGCAATATGTAAAAATAAAATAGTATGCATATGTGACATATATTTTTATGAATATATAAATAAAATAATATATAAAATATAAAAAAATTATATTTTTAAAAATAAATTATGATGATTGTGTGAGTTAAATTCAAGTAAATTGAGGTTTGTATTACTTCAAGTCAAATCATTTTGGGTTGGATTGATTGCAATTTATATCAAGTTTAGGTATGATTTTTTCAAATGAGTTTGAATTATGTTGTCGAATTGAATTTTGATATTTTTAATTGCAGTTAAGATAATTACTATAGTGACTACCATGACCATACTATTTCAACCAAAATTAGACATATAAACAAGCTTATTTAGATCAATTTGTCGCTTATATTTAAATAAATTATTAATTGTGGTCTTTCTAATTTTAAAACTACAATTAATTAATAAGAGTAAATTTTAGTTAAATTGACATAATTAATTACAATTTAAATTGGTTTATTTGGTAGTTTTGACCAGTTTGATCCTAATCCTATTTGCACAAATATAAAGGAAACAAAAGAAAACCAAACTAGTTAAACAATTCAAGGAAATATGAAAATTAAAATTAATATGTGTAAAATGAGAAATTGCAATAAATATGGCTAAATCCCAAAGTTACAACATTATTAAATATCAATCATTTTTGTGTCTAAATAATACATCACATGAATATTAATAGTAGTTTGGTTGAATTTGGTTGCAGAGATTCAAATTCTCAAATGGGCAATTGAACCCCAAGTCATAGTTTTCCCTAGTCATTATCTACATACAATTAATTCTATAACTATTAGATAGTTTTGGTTTGAAGTGAGTTTTGTTTGGTCAGATTAAATGGTTTGATAGAGAACCATAACAACAAATAATTAAGACTAGGACTAGTTTTCCGATAAATCTCGAGTTGTTAACACGAACATTTAAGGTAATTTTCACTTGTTTCACGAAATACGTTCAAAAATACTCGAACATAAAATCTTGTACTTATTTCATATAATCCTAGCTAAGTTTGCTCTAATAGTACTGATCATGAGTAATTGATTGTTTAAGACCTTGTATTTAAACAATGGTGGCAAGCACTATCTTAGCGAATATGTACCCTGGTTAACCCATGAACAAACGTAAACCTCAGTGAGTACTTATTGTAAATTGCCACTGGTCTGCTTCCAGCCTTCCAACCATCACCTCCGTACAAAATGTGTTGGGAGAGACTACACTGGACAACCAATTCTCACGGTTCTTCTTCCTCTTTTTGCAATCAAATAGACATATGGGGCAACGAAATCATAATGAACACCGAAGGGTTCAGCCCAACAAAACGGACAAGCTATTCAACATATACTTAATTAGGACTTCCCTTTTGTCTTAACAATGCAATCCAAATCAATCTTAATCTCATCCTAGTAAGACTTATTATTGTTTGCACACGCAAGTAACTGGAAAATTAAACTTATGGCTAATAGTTTTTTTTATGAGTGCTTGCAATGTACACTAGAATAGCATGTCAAGAATTATTCCAATCACGTAATTACTAATCAAAAAAATAATTCCATCAACAAATTAATTAAACAGTTAGCTAAATCAGCACAACAAGCTTCATCGGGTTGTGAGTTCTATATTGTTTGGTAGGTTGAATGTTGAGGCTTCTCCCTACGGCATCAAATATAGGATTTTGAAGTTTGATTAAGTTCTGTGCAAGGCTTAACCAGTTAAATATGTAATTACTTCAGCAAGAGTACAAACGCGGCACGAATTAAAATATGGGAGGCTAGTGAAAGGATCAGTGCACCATCGAAGAAACTAGGGCTTCACTAATAACAAGTTATCTATAAATATAGTATACCTTTGAAATTAATTCTCTGCGCGACAGTGAAACAAGGATTAATTTGCTATTCGAGGTATATACCTATTGGACGACTTAGGCTTGTGTGGGTCAGTTTAGCACAGATTCAACCTAATTGTGCCCCTCTCTGACCGATCTCTTGTGTATATTGTAGTCTCTGCCGACACGAATTTTTATGATTACCTCTTTTAAGTTTTCTAATGATCAAAAGGTTAAACAGAATTGATTATTCCCACTTGTCAAAGCTATATCAATGTAGTAATAACTCTTTCCTAGTCTGCCGGCCTCGGCACCTGCCTTTAATTTCTCCCTCACGTTCATTTGTTATGATTGCCTTTTGTATTTCCTTTTGTTCTTTCTTCCCTTATGCAGGCTTGTTGATGCACTCTGTATATTGCTAAAATCAAATGGGGTAAGCTTCATATACATTAACATTGTTGTTTTCTTAATCGACAGATTGATTTGTTCGATATGCTTAACATTGCACGTCAAAATAACGTTATTCTTATTAATTGACAGATATGTCAACCAGGAACTTAAGTCTTAACTTAAGCTTAAAGTTAACAATTTAATAACAAGAAGTCCACTGTTCAATTCTCACCTATTAAAAGAACTATATGTGCATAGGAGAGATTTATTGGTATTAAAATATAATATTCCATTTTAAATGACATTGTGTAAATGACATTTTCTGCTTGACATGATCTATATCGGAGGAGACTAGTGCAATTTTATTTGACCACGTACGTGGTGCATCTGTAAGTCAATTGTTTTCAAAATGTTAATTACCTATCCAATCACTATCAAGCTCCATATAAGTCTACATAATCCTTTTAACTTCCCTAATTTATCAACTATTTTTATGTAATTTTTCTCTTAAATCTTTGATCTAGCATTTACGCATCCTAATGTAATAGGCTTAGACATCTCATGCTCTGCATGGCATTCCAATTACACACCGACGTTTCCATTGCTTCTAGGACTAGTCAAAGTATTTAAATCATGCATGCGAATCGTAATCAAGATCGCCAGTCAGATTACCTGAGTAGAAGACTGTTTCCTTATCGTGGAAAAACAGCAATTTGGTTTCTAGCTAAGCTTAAGTGCCCAAGAAATGGCAATAAACTGTGATTGGAGATGGGACTTTTCAGCTTAATTGAACTAGAGATGCTGACGTGCTCAGGAGAAACATTGAAATATACACTTCAAGTACAACAAAAGGTCAATCTAAACAACCAAGTAACCAACTCACTCTAGGTCTATCAACTCTCATCACGTGATTCACGATGGCCCGTGCAAACTATTTTCTTTTGAGTGAGTGGTTGATCTAATACCATGTTACGGTATCTAATTCATTTATTGGCTAAACAGTAGGTCTGATAAAAATACCTGTTGATTTATTTTTATATGCACGTAGCCCCCTTTGAAAATAATAATTGGCTAAACTAATACTTGTCAAAAATATGTATATATATAAAAAAAAAGGTTGGCTAAAGAAACTTAATATACGGAAATACCAAGCAGCCTAAAAATCTACCAATCAACTTTTTTTTTTCTTATAAAGAGAAAAGGGAAAAATAGTAAAAAAACTAGGTAATATGAAAAAAATAGTCGTATTCATCTCATTTTATTTTTTATTCAGGGTCAAGCCAATTAAAAATTATAATAAATTTGTATTTTACTAAGGTTTAACACAAATTAAAATAAAAAAATTAATTAGGCTAAAAAATAAATAATGGAAAATTAATATTTATAATAAAATAAAAATTATTTTTCACTTTCTAGTATATAATTATGCAAACCAAAAAGACAATTTATTTATCTTTTAAAGTTGTATATACTAATAGTGAAATATCATGGGACAATTTCTATGACAATATTAAAGTTTGAAAATTATATATTATGTAGTGTTGAATTTAATTTATATGATATAATATAATTATTTATTCAATATATTATTTTTTATAAAGTATCGTTTAATTTTATAAAAGTATCATATATTTTTTAGTAAGATATTGTATAATTCTATTAAAATGTTCATAAATTTGTTTGAACATTTTTATTAAAATTTATAATTTGTAGGTAAAAATTAATCAAGAATATTTTTTAAATTTATTACTTTAATATTTATATATAAAAAATTGAGAGATAAGGGATATGTCAAAATAGCATAATGTCTCGTATTGTCATATATTATGTAAAAGTATAGTTTTATATGTATAATATATACATAAAATATAAAATAAATATGAAATTTAACAAGATTATATAATTAAAATTTTATAATATAAAATAAAAATATATTTAAAATGTAACTAACTATCCAAAGTTTCAAAATCTCAGTCCAAGTATTTTCAATTTATGAGATATTTATTTTTTAACAAAAAATAGCTCTTTAACACATAAATTTGTTATCCTAGTATACTTGCTCAACGAGATTTTGATTTTACTAATAGGTCTCTTAGCATGTTTTTTTATCACTAAGTTATTTGTTTTTAAATTACACATTTAGAAATTATTTCAATTAAATTCATAACAACATTGTTTGTGATACATATTTATGAATAACCTAAAAAACAATAACTAAATATATCTAAAAAGAAAAAAAATTATAGAATAAAAGTTAGTATGTTAATAAATAAAATGGGTGATACCTACTATCAATTTGGATGTAATATTAAAAATATTTATTGTAGTTATTAATGTTTTAAAAAAAATTGTCCTATATAATTAAACTATCATAAAATATGATTAAATTATTTTATATTTTCTCTAAAATATAGTATATCGTTTCTTTGGTTTTGGTATGTCTTTTATGTGATAATTTTATAAGATTACAATTGATCATTTCTAAGTATAATCTAATTTTATCAATCTATAGTATATAATTTGGGTAAATATCTATAAATTTAAGGCATTTCATATATGACACTTGTATTAAAAAATAGGCAAACTTTTGAAGGATTAAGTACAATTTTAGGTTGTGAACTTTGAATTTGGTCAATTTAGGTTATCAATTTTAAATTGTTATATGGTAAAATTGTTTTGTTATATCTTAATATTAAGTGTCACGTTACTTACCACGTCACATGTAATGTATACAAAATAATCAACATAATAAAGGCATTTTTAATAGACCATCCTTTTTTTTCCCCCCTTTAATTCTCTACAAAGTTCCAAGACACAAACTCTTTCTCATATCCAACCAAATGCTCTCTCTTCCACGTGAATGTTCTCTTTTTGTGTTGGAGTTGTAATATTTTCTAACTATTTTATTTTTACAATACACATACTTATATATTAGATTCAAGAAATTGATTGCCTTTGCTTTCCTCTTCATCGAAGAAAGAGCTAAGAAAAAAAAAGAGAGAATTTAATAAAAATTGAAAACCCCATTAAAATCACATGTGTGAACAAAATCCTAAAGTCTAATATTAAAAGAGCAAATTCAAGCAATTCAATAACTTAATCAAGGACATATGGAGTTAAAGGACTTGATATAGTGACCTGAAGTGGAGAATTAACGATCTTAAAGCTCCATTTTGCCAAGAACAGAAAAAGATAGAGAGTGTGTGTGTATTTATCTAATTTATTTTTAAAATTTTTTAGATGTATCTATTTGAGAAAAGAAGGATTTCTTATATATATATTTTTAAGATAAACTAAATTTTCTTATTTAACAAATCCCCTTTTACTATTTTTCTTGATTTTACTCTTTTACCCTTTATTCCTCTTATACTCACACATGATGCTTTTTTTATTAATGACTATCACCAATTTATTGTCACCATGCATCCAATTAAACATTAGTTGTGTAGTCATTAACTTTAACATATAGCTAAAGTGGTTCATGCATAAAATAATTTCATCCTAACTAAATGGTCACGCCTAGTGTGTTTTATTTTTCCTTCTTTAGGTCTTTTTACTTTTTCTAATGAGTTTAATTTTAGATCAATAATTTTCAATTTATTGAAATTTGAGTTATTGACTATAAAATCATTTAAATAAGATCTATATCATCAAAATTGGTGCAAATATAGGATAAAATCATTAAATTACTAGTAAAGACCATTAACATATAATGTGACACTTATGTGGTATGAATTATGACATGATACTTGGATTCCAAATTTTAATGATTGGAAAAAATTTTGTCTCTCTCCTTCACCACCATGGGCAGGCCGATCCAACCAATAATATTTTCATTTCCCACTTGCACATAATGGGTTGGAATGGCTTAGAAAAATAAATTCTTAACATTCAATTCTTCATAAGTAATTTATATAGGCAAATGGATTATGTGACCTATGAGCAAACCTGCACTTAAGAGCATATTCTATATACCTATTAAGGATATATAGTTGTTACAACTCTAAAAAAAAAAAATTGGGTCTTATTATAAAAAAATGTGTCTCACTATACTTTAAATGTATTTTGTCACATTATTCTCTACTTACTGTGTCTCTTTTAGGATAAGTTAGATTTCTTTTTTCTCTTATTTATTCATAATTATATTTTATTCATCATGAAATTCATCGTGAATAAATATAATTAGTTAACTGATAAATACATATGAAAAATATTAAATAATAGTAATCTTCTTTTCACACTCATATTCCTTTATTACAATATAATTGCTTCCTTAAACCTATTCCAGAAATGGTTGAATCATTCTTAACCATAAATAATATACTAAGGTAGCAAATATTGTAGTGTAACTTAAGAATAAGGTCAAAAGTTACATTTTAGTCAAATAACATATGTGGTATGAAACATGTGTTATGGTGATTATTCTCCACAGAGAGTATATGTTATTTCATTTATTTTTCTTATAACATCACCATACAAATCTTAGTTTAGTTGCTCTTAAGCATCTAACTTAAGTTCTTTAAGTGATCCTTTCACTCAAGAGGATTAAGTTAAGATCTTACCTTTGGCTTTCAATAGGTTGTATAGAAAGTGAGATTATATACTAGCTCTTACTCATTTTAGCCTCATCTTGATCTTCTCGAGGTGATCATCTCTCTATATATAGAATTTTGCTCACATAATGATCTCATCTTTATATGCTCTCTTAGTGTTAAAGGTGATTATCCTTTTGATCTATTTGACATACTTATACTTTTCTCACAAAAATAAACTTGCGCTAGGATTGATCTTATATCAAATTTCTTATGTAACAATTAACACTTAGGATGATATTGTTAATACATATGTAACAAGAAATAAACTTTTTAATTATATAACAATATATCACAATATTTTAAATTCTATGAAATCCTAGAGACTTAATATGTGATGAAAATGCATCTCTTTATATTAGTTTAGTTAGTGGACCTATTATCATCTCATGTGTCGAAATGTATTGCAAAGTCACATCCTTTTGTGATATAATGTCTCTTACAAAGTTATACTTGGTACCAATGTGTGCAAAGTTGGGTTTATAGTTGGATGCAAACCCTTGCTAGTCTAAATAGATGTCATTTAAAAGGCCCATATGCTAGTGTATTTATGGATGTCAACAAGGGAATATCCCCAGTTGTTTATGTTATGGTATAGAAACAATGCAATGAGAGATGGATTAGTTCACGGACTTTTTAAATCAATCAATTAGAGATGTCATGGATGGAAAGCCATACATATTCATGTCAAATAGATGAAATGTATGTTACTTGCAATTGTTACTATTTAAGACATTACTTAATAGAATAATTTATTTTATTGTAACTAATTTGAGCTAAATGAAATTTTTTTAGGCAATTATAAATGTCATTGAGCACTACTTTCCAAAATTTGTTTATAAGAAGTGTGTTAAACAAATTTATGCTAATTTTAGATACAAATGACATAGTATGGTGTTGAGGATGTTGTTTTGGAAGTTTTATAAATCCTTTTATTATGTTGACCACAGGAATGCCATAAAATAAATAGGTGTAAGTGGTTAGGGAGTTACTAATAAATTAGTGGTGTATGTGTTTATTTGATATTGATGTGAAAAGTGATCACACCACCAACAACACAACATAGTCATTTAACAAATGGGTGAAAAACAAATTTAGAAATACACTCATTTTAACCTTCCTAGAAAACATTGGAATGAACTTGATGGCTAGACTACATAAGATATATGCCAAAGCAACTACTTGGCAAGGCCAAGTCATAATAAAGTTGAAGGAGAGACTAGAAAAGATGTTTATTACTACCATGCACTTAAAGTGGGTTCCTACAAGTAATGAAGAATTTAAAGCATTAATGATGCTGAGAATTTTACAGTTAATCTTAAAACAAAAACCTCTAATTGTAGGGAATGGACAATTACGTTGATAGCAATGGGAGGAAGAAAATGAATTTGCCGAAAAAACATTTTTTTTTATTATTTCACTTTATATATATATATATATATATATATACACATCACAATAAATACAATAAAATAAAGTTACACTTTATAAGTTTTTTAGAAAAAAAAAAAAAACAACATTTGTTTGTCTTCCCAATATGTCCCTTGCATTCGTTCTGCCTAGTGCTAAAAAGAAGGAGTTCCAGTACCATTTATTTGTCTTCCAAATATGTTCCTTGCATTCATTCTACCCAATGATGAAGACAAGGGGTCCTACTGCCGACTATTTGTTTTCCCAACATATCCCTTGCATTCATTCTGTCCACTGCTGAAGACGAGGAGTCCTACTGGGAAAGACAAGAAGTCTAGTTTATCTTGTTAAAAAAATCCTCAACACTCCTTCATAAACTTGACTTCTTTATAACTCTAACCATCTCGTTAAACTACTGAAATCTATCTTTCTTAAGAGGTTTTGTAAATATATTAATTATTTGATCAAGAGTTTTGATATATTCCTCCTCAACCTCTTTATTGGTAATGTAATCTCAAATAAAATAAAATCTTGCATTTATATGCTTGCTTCAATCATGAAACATTGGATTTTTTGTAAGAGCAATGACCAATTTGTTGTCCACCATAATTTTAGTCACCCCCCTTTGTGCAAAATGAAGTTTGCATAGTAATTTCCTTAGCCATATTGTATGACATGCACTAATAGTTGCAGAAACATACTCTGATTCACAAGTTAAGAGTGTCACAACTAGTTGTTTCTTTAAACACCATAAAATTTCATTTTCTTCAAAGAAAAATATAAACCTAATAGTACTCTTTTGGTCATTAATATCATTGACATAATCATTATCACAATATCATTTTAGGTGAGCCTAATCTGAAAAGGTATAAAAAAAAATGTCATAATCAAGAGTACCTTTTAAATATCAAAGAATTCTTTTTGCAACTCACATGTGTTCTTCATTTGGATTCTCCATAAATCGAATCATTGATCCCACGACAAATAATATGTTAGGTATAGTACAAGTCAAGTACCTTAAACTTCCCACAAGGTTTCAAGATGTGATTGAATTGATTTTCCTTAATTCATCCTCTTTGAAGAGTTTTACCCCGCACTCCATCAGGATATTCATGGGATTGCAATCTATCATCTTAAACTTCTTTAGAATCTCTCTTACATACGCCTCTTGAGAGATAAATATTTCATCACTCTATTTTTTTACTTCTATCCCCAAATAATATGACATAAGCCTTATATCACTTATCTCAAATTCTCGTGTCATTGCCTTCTTAAAATCATCATACACTTGTGGATTATTTCTTGTAAGAATGAGGTCATCCATATAAATGCACATAAACAAAATATCATTTTTCTTTTTTTTTAACATAGAATGCATATTCATGGACGCACCTTGAAAAACCATTCTCATGAAGATATTTGTCAAGGTGACTATATCAAACCTATGATACTTGTTTAAGGTCGTACAATGCCTTCTTCAATTTTAATACCTTATTTTGATACCTTTAACCGTTAATCCTTTTGGTCATTCCATATATACTTCTTCTTTAAGAGCACCGTTGAAAAAAGCTAACGTCATATCCATTTGATGAATTGTCTATCAGTTTTGTGCCGCAAGAGCAACCAATAACCGTATTGTCTCTAAGCGAGCAACGGGAGCAAATACTTCTTTATAATCCACACCATGCTTTTATTTGTATCCCTTTGCAATTAATATTGCCTTTTACCTTTTAATTTCTCCTTTCGCATTTTTCTTTAGCTTATCCATTTAACTCCAATTGCTTGATGTCCTCTTAGTAGTATGGCAAACTCCCAAATGTCATTCTTCTTAATGGAATGAATTTCTTCCTTTATAGCTTGGACCCATTTCTCATCTTTAACAACCTTTTTTAAAACTTAAAGGTTCATCATTTGCAAATAGACAAAAAAAAAAATTCTCACTATCTATTCTTTCAATAGTATTATAGAGATCTCTTATACCTTGAAATCTTTGAGATTGTTCACTTAAGCTTGTTAAGGAAGGGGTTGAACTTTCACCTTCAGTCTCTTAGTCCTCATTCTCGTATTCTTCCAACTAAGGAAGAAAACTATATGTCTCTTCTTCTTGAACACTCTAATCCCATGAAGCATCTTCCTCAAATTCTACATCTCTACTAATCACAACATTTTTAGAAATGAGGTCGAAATATTTATACCCTTTGTAGTTCTTGACATAACCAATAAACATCATCTTCTTACTCCTATCATTAAGTTTTGTCCTTTCTTGTTTGAATACATAAACATAACCAATAGATCTAAAAACTCTTAAGTGCCTTTCACTTGGCTTCCATCCACTTCATACTTCTTGAGGGGTTATTTTCTCCAAACTCCTTATAAGTGAACAATTTGAGAGATAAACGACACATGCAACAACTTCAACCTAAAACTCCTTAGGCATATTTTTACTTTTTAGCATCGTCCTCACTATGTTAAGAATTGTCCTATTCTTTCCCTTAGTAACCCCATTTTATTGTGGTGATCTTGGGACTGTTATAGGACATTGAATACTATTTTTCTCACAAAAGACCTTGAATTCATTATAAGTGAACTCTCCATCTCTATTAATTCTTAGAGTTTTAATTTTGTATCCACTTTCTTTTTCAATAAGAAACTTGAATTTTTTAAATATTTAAAAAACTTTACTCTTGCTCTTTAAAAAATAAACCCACGTTTTCCTTGTGTAATCATCGATGAAGAGTACAAAATATGAGCTCTTACTGAGAGATTATGGCTTAATAGGACTGCACATGTCTGCATGTGCAAGTTGTAAAGGCTTAATTGCTTGTGAAAGTGACACCTTTGGAAAGCTCTTTCTTGCATGTTTTCAAGTAGACACACCTCACACAATTCATTTGGGTGATTGAATTTGGGAACTCCTTTCACCATATTCTTTTCTCCTAGCATCTTAAGCCCTTCAAAGTTAAGATGCCCGAATCTCATATGCCAAATCCATGAAGGATCCTTGACACAAACTTGTAAACACTTTGCTTCTGCCGTTTTCACATTTAACATAAACATTCGGTTCTTTGTCATGGCAACTTTAGCAACAAGTCTATCATCTTGATTTCGAAATCACAAATAATTGTTCTCCATCTTCACTTTGTGCCCACTCTCTAAAAGTTGACCAATACTTAAAATATTGTTCTTCATGTTTGGAATGTATTAAACATTATAAAGAAATTTATGGTCTTCATCCTTTGTGGCCAAAATCATCGAGCCTTTTTTCTTAATCTTAACCTTTATATCATCTCCAAAATGAACATTCCCAGTCACTTTTTTATTTACTCCACAAATTTACTTTTATCTTCAGTCATGTGGTTGCTTGCGTCATTGTCGAGATACCATATGACATCTTCGTCTATAGAGTCTTCCTTTTAAGAAAGCAAAAGAGTATCACCTTTCACCTCCTTATTCTTGATAAAGTTTGTCTCCTCATCATAACTCTTAGCTTGAGATTCTCCTACATGCATAACACTCTACTTAGCTTTTATCCCTTCTCCAATTATTATTTCTCTCTCACCCACGACTTCTTTAAAAACTCTTATTTTCACCTTCTTAAAATGAATTTTGCTTGCCTCTTCCTTGACTACGACCACAACCATGTCTATAACTTCAAACTTTGCCATGACCTCGACCTCAACCTCTTCCTCCTTTGTCATTTCCCTTAGGATTAAAGGAAAATTTTGCTTGCAAAACTTGCTCCACAGGTTCTTGTTTGGTCCTCTTCATTCTTTCTTTATAAGCTAACAACAATCCATTTAACTCGTTGATGGTCATGAACTTTATGTCTTTCGAGTCTTCAATTGTCACCACTACATGATTGAATTTCATATTGAAAGAGTGCAAAATCTTCTCTACTACTCTTGCATCCACTTCATTTGATTCACCACCCCCAATACTCAAGTAAAATAATCTGTTATGAACTCATTCTCCATCAAAATCGTCTCAAACTCAGCCCTTAGAGTTTCGAGCCGCACCTTTTTCACTCTATCAATTTTGACTACGAAATTCTTTAGGATTTCTCATGCATCCTTTGCTTTTGTCGCATTGGCTATCTTCTTGAACATGTTGTCATCTAACTCTTGATGAATAATTGAGAGTGCACTTTGATCTCTCTTCTTTACTTATTGTCATACTTTAATTTAGCCATGGTTACAGTATCCTTGTTAGTGGGATTTTCATATCCCTTCTCAACAATGTCTCATAAGCCATAAAACCCAACCATGGCCTTTGATCATAGTTTGTTTTGGTTAGTTATGGGTATTAGAAGGTGATATTTGTTTTAGTCATCATTATACCTAGGCTCTTAGATTGTCAATAGTCGACAATACAATGACAAAAAATCGAAACGACTATATTTTGGAGAAAGACGATATTGTAGAAGCGAAGGCGGGTGCTGATTCTAATTTCGAATTCGAATTCGAAAACAAAAAGTATAAGAAGCATAAAGACAAAAGAGAGAGGGAAACATCTGATTCTAGCAAGGGGTAAGGGAGAGAAACTTCCGATTCAAATTCTAATACCACTTTGTTGACGGCAATGGGAAGAAGAAAACAAATTTGCTAAAAAAATATTTTTTTTTATTATTTCACTTCATATATATATATATATATCCACACTACAATAAATGCAATAAGATAAAACTACACTTAATAAGCTTTAAAAGAAAACAATATCTATTTGTCTTCCCAACATGTCCCTTGCATTCATTCTGTCCAATACTAAAGACAAGGAGTCCCACTGTCATCTGTTTGTCTTCCTAACATGTTCCTTGCATTCATTCTGCCCAATACTGAAGATGAGTCCCACTGGGAAAGATGAGAAGTCCAATTTATCTTTTTGAAAAATTCTTAACAAGTTAGTGGCATTCCTTGCAAAAATGTTGCTTGCTGTAGAAATTATAGTGGGTTCAACTTGGAAAACAAGCTAATGGTGGCAAGTACAAATGGTGACAACTTAGTTCCAACAACTACAGGACATGCTGATGGTAGTAATACAGCTCCAGAAACCCAAAAGATCAAAAATAGAAAACAAGTAAATACAAAGGGTGGCAAGAAGTCAAAAAAGATACATATACACAAGCACTCACTTCCATATTTGTGTGGTTATTTCATTAAAAAATAATTAATTTTATTGCATAGAAAAAAAAAAAAGACAGTCTTTTGAAGGAGTCTTATAGGAAACTTATACTCCACATTCATAGCCACAAGAATCATAGTACATACGATGAGCTTCTTGGTACAACAAATATTGATTTTTCTTTTAAAAAAAATTGTTAATTAGTTTCATTTTCATTTACTAAAAAGGGATACAATGACTAAAACATAAAGTATAAGTGTACAACATAGCAAAATCAACACAATCACCTTCACATATGCAGTATGCATTTCTAAGTTATGTAGTTTAACATTTTACTTCCTAAGCTCTATTTTCATTGACTACACTTCACCCATTAGGGATGTTATATCAACTTGATTTTCCACTCTTCCTGCTGAAAATTGAACTTCATTAGCTGTATGTCCTTCACTTTGCTTGAACATAGGTAGGCACCAACCTAGGAAGCTTGCACTGTAATTTCTATTTTCATGGCAATAATAAAGCTTGTTTTTATTCACTTCTGAGTTACTAACTTTGACTGATGCTCTTTTATTGCATGATCTACATGAAATGTTCATGAATTTTGGCCCTTTAAATTGCATGGAATTTGTGTTGAAAAAAGACATCTTGTTGGGTGAGGAAAATGCTTCTGTTGTTTTGAAAGTTTTGGCTAACAAGGAATTGAAGGAAATAAGCTTTTGTTATGTTGAAAAAGAATGTTTTTGCTACTTTATAGTAAAAGAAGATTCTCAACCAAAAAAAAAAAAAAAAAACTGTTTTATAGTATGCGAAGGCAACGGTCACTTTTTAGGGACTAGTTCCTGCGTTGTCTGCTTCGAGACATTTTTTATTTTGGAATTGTGGACACTCAACAGCTATATTCAACCACTTTATGTGTATGTGGGTATTTTGGTCCCTTTAAGCCATTATAATTGTATTTTTGTTATTAAATCAAGCTTCGACTAACGATCTTTATTAACAACCACTGTACTGATAGTTTAGTATGTTTTTTGTAATTTCTAATATGTTGATATGTCTTTTGTAATAAAGATAAAATTTAGTATACCGACTGTAAACTTTCCCTGGAATCATGGTAAAGATCGAGAACAAGAAATGGCCACCCAAAAGAGATCATCACAACAAGTACCAGCAGGCACTAAAAATGGTAAATGCAATTTAGAGATACTGTGCCCAGGGGAAATTTCTAAACATAAACAAGACGAATCGGCCTTGAATGGGCTTGCCCAAACCATCTCCAGACATAGCATCAATTTCGAGAAATGTCTTTAACAAAGCCCTTCGGAAATTGATACCAAGGCAAGGTAGCTTGAAGGAAAGACCTCCTAACTACCATGTGGTAGCGTCAGGGAAGGAATCAAGCTAAAAAAAAAAAGCCAGCAAATTAATTCGAGCCCACTCATACTGTCCCGCTCTTCATTCTCAAGCTAAAAATGCATACCAGGAGATGGATGCTGGGGTTGGTTTGAAATCCACAACTGAAACTCACAGCTTGCCTCTAGAGTTGGAGCAAATGGATTCGCTGGTTGTATCTAAAATCGAATGAATACTTTAGCATGAAATGTACATGGTGCGGGAAAGCAGTGACTTACCCGTAGCCTCAAAGATTCCATTTATCAATATAAGCATTGCACGATTGCTATCATGGAACCTCAATACGGTCAAAAAGAGCAAAGCATGTGATTGACGAATTTGGAGTTTACATGTGTTTGTCAAGTTGATCCATCGGTTTTTTCAGGAGGACTTTGGTTGCCATGGGATAAAACTAAAGTGCAGCTTGACATCATTCACTCGTCCTTACAAGCTATTCATGCAGTAGACTTTTATCTATCCTCACCTTATGATTTAATATGTGATACTTTGTGGAAGAAATTAAAAGGATGGAGAAAGTTAATACTCTTCTGAGGGACTCTTTTATGGGCTCTTTTAGGTGATTTGATAATATCTTTGACCTTTCAGAAAAGTGTGGTGGCCCCGTTAAAACGTCACGGTGGTGCAAAATTTTTTGTGATCATATTGAAGATTGTGAGTTGATTGACTTGGGGTTTTTGGGGACCAAAATTTACTCGGTGGAATAGTAGCTGAGGAACTCGGATTGTACGAGAAAGAATTGATAGATCACTTGTCTGGTAATAGTGGCAACTAAAATTCCCTCAGGCGTAGTTATGCCACCTTCTGCGTATTAACTCCACTCACTATCCAGTTTTACTCTAGTTGCATGATTGTATAATCTTTGATAAAAAGAGAAGACCTTTTGGCTTCAAAGCGATGTGGATGACGCACCCTGATTTTGAGCACCTTGCACAGGAATAGTGGAGTTATAGCCCTTTTTTTATCTGGAATTCTCTAGCAAAACTACAATAGGTGGCAATGTGTTGGAATAAGAACACTTGGCAATCTATTCCATATGAATCATCGGTTATTAAGCAAGTCGGAAGGAATTCAATTAAGTCTTCAAGAGCATGAGTCCCTTATAGCCCAACAGCTAAAAGCCCAACTCACAGCGCAATATAGCGAAGTTTTGGACCAAAAAGAAATTTTCTCATTCCAAAAATCTAGAAGACAGAAAATTTTTCTTGGAGACCACAATACAAAACTTTTCCACCCATCTACAATTCAAAGGAAGAGTCTGAATCATATCAAACCAGAATGACCGAGTGGATAAATCAAGAATACATAAACAAGAGCAACAGCTAGAGCAGAGAATGCAGTCGCATTATAAGGTCACAATTGCACGGATTGAGCAAGTTCGAATAGAAGAAGGGGTAGAAGACCATACCCAGTTAAAGGCAATAGCTAGGGGCTTCTTCGTTGATTTGTTTTTTGGTACGACAACTTGTCACGGCAATCCAGCATGTTCTTGGCCACCTGATGAACTGAACTTGATGGGCAGCTTGTGCCAACTGCCTAGCATAGATGAGATTCGGAGTGTCCTCAATTCAATGGGAGCCTAAAAAAGCTCCTGGTCCTAATATCTTCTAGGCAATTTTCTTTCAAAGGTACTGAAATATTAGTGGTTCTTCTCTAGCAAGCTTGGTTAGAAATTGTTTTTCAACAATTAAACTTCCTCAAGGTCTCAATGAGACACTCTTGGTACTCATTCCCATGGTTGTACATCCAAAAAGAACGAGCCAATTCAAACCGATCTCTTTGTGCAATGCTCTTTATAAAATTATTATCAAAATGATTGTCGAACGACTTCATCCTCTAATGAGTTAGTTGATCAACCCCCTGCAAGCCAGTTTCATTCCTGGTCGGTCGACACACGACAACATTATTATGGCACAGGAAGCTATTAATTAGATTCCAAAGAAGAAGAAGGGAAAATTGGGTAATATAGCTTTGAAGATTGACCAAGCGAATAGCTATGATAAGGTAAATTGTTCCTTCTTTCATAAAACTTTTATTTGCCTCAATCTTTTGCCATAGTTCATATAAATTATTATAGAATGGGTGACATCGGTGGAAATGTCGATACTATGGAACTGAGAGCACACAGTGCAGTTTAAACCTACTTGTGGCTTATGATAAGGCGACCCGGTGTCTCCATATTTATTTATGCTTTGCGTGTAACGATTATCTCATTTAATTGTACAAGCCGCCAAAGGGAAAAAAAAAATGGTGGGCCTTGAAGCTTTCGTGTCGGTGCCGCCAATCTCCCACCTCTTTTTCGCAGATGATCCCTTATTGTTTAGTGGGATGGTTAAAAGAACCTCAAAAAATTCTGTGATATGTTCAGTTAAAGAGTCAATAGGAAAAAATCCAGAATCTTTATCTCTTTGAATATGCACTAATTCCTTGCATTTTCTATCAGCCACTCACTTGGTTTTTCTTTGGTGCAAGACCTAAGAAAGTGCCTAGGAGTTCCTTTATTTCATGACAGGCGAAGTAATAAGTTATTTAAGGTTATCATGTCAAAGGTTCGATCAAAATTAAGTAGATGGAAGGCTAGCTCACTATCTCTTGTGGGGTAAACTACTTGGTTCAATCTATTTCTCAAACCATGCCGTACTAGCTCATGCACGCCACTCTATTGCCTCGCTCTATCTGTGACCAGCTGGATAGGTTTAATCGACATTTGCTTTAGGGTGATACTGAAGAACATCAGAAAGTAAGCTTGTTTGCATGGGAGGATGTATGCAAGCCTAAATAAGCTAGGTTTGAGAAAAGCTAGCGATATGAATATTTCCTGGTGGAAAAAATCCCGCTTGAGACAAAATTAAAACTATAAGGGCTTTACATTCCGCCCCCTCTCTTAAACTGAAGACATAAAGGCTTGGGCTCCTTGCTCTAGCCTTTATTCGGTAAAGGCAGCTCATGAGCTGCTATTGAGTGAGGTAGAAGTTGGACAAGATGATGGAATTTGGGTGTGGAAAATTCAAGCACCCCAATACACGAAGACTTTATTATGGTTGTCTAGAAAGGTAGGCTTATAACCAATGATGGTTTGTGTGAGCGTTGCAGCATGAAATGGGAGACTGTGGCCCATGTGTTGTATGGGTGTGGCGACGTCAAGCAGGTTTGGGATTTACTCACTCGGCAACGATCCCTAAATCACCACCCTCAGTCCTCTTTCAAAGATTGGATCAGAATCGGTTGTAGCGCGAAAGCGGTTACGACCTTGTGGGGATGCTGTTTCATATTTTTTGTTATCTCTGCATTATGGCATCTTTGGAACTGACACAATGAAACCATCTTCTCCAACGCTAGAACTCCCTCCTCCAGCGGCGGTGGTATAGTCTATTAGGAAGCGGGTTGTTCAAATTTATGATGTTTTTGCTAATGTCAATTTAGAGTGCATTCAACAAGGTCTCGCTTCTAAACCACTGGCAAAGCTGATTAGCTGGCAACCGCCGGCAGCAAGTTTCCTTAAGATAAATATTAATAGTTGTGCTAAAGGGGTGCCAGGATTGACAGGCTTTGGTCATTTGGCTAGAGATGATTGTGGTAGGTGGATACATGGCTTTCTTGGGTTCGTGACATCTGCATGGCTCTTAGCATTGAGTTAAAGAGTCAAATGTATGGCTTCACGGAGCGTACGGGAGAGGGGCTATCGCAAAATCGTTGTTGAGTCCAATTCTAGAGCTGCGGGGGAAAAATTCTCGGAGGGTAAATGGGAATTTGATTTTTACCGACCTATCATAGCTGAATGCTCTCAACTCTCGTAGTACCATAGGCCTACAGGCTCCAGCACACGTCAAGAGGAGGAAATGCTCGCGCGAGCTTTCTACCTAATTGAGGAGTTGCGAATGAAGACATGATCAGGTTCTGGGACTTCCCTCCTTCAGGCTTGGGTACTTCATTCCAGGCTAACCCGTCTGGTGTAGCTATACCAAAAGTGGCTCGTAGTTTGATATAATTTCTTTTCCTTCATTTAACGAAGAAGAAACAAAATATTTAGTGGTTGCTAAATATTTACAGTCAATTTCTCTTGGCCCTGCCATCCTATATAAATTTTAGTAAATCTGGTGAGTAATATTAACATGACCAATGAAAAATGTATTTGACAGTACACGACATATTTTGAAGTTTTGTTATTTAACAATTTATAAAATACATTACAAATAAGTCTTCATTATATTATTATATGATAGATTAAAATTAGATATTATTTATTAATATTTTCGTTTAGTTTTTTTTATAAAACATACACATTATTATTTAAATATTATTAAATTTAAGTAAATTTTTTTATATTTATTTTTAATATTAATAAATATAAAATCTAATAGTACATTCTTAATATAAGTTTTTATTTATTAAAAAATAAATTAAATTTTAAAAAAATAAATTTAAATTAATATAAAAAATATACTAGATCACTTGAAAACTATCAACTCAGGGGATCCATTTTTCAAAGTTCGAGATGTTAATATCTCTCCACAAAATCAAGATAAAAACCGGTACGAAAGCAAATTCCTAGACATTTACGTGCTATCGAAACAACAAAACAGCTCCAAGGAATTGCATTTCTATCTTATGCAAGCATTGCGCCGTATATAATCTTGTAAAATGCTCTGTAACGTATAACAATGCAAGGTATAAGTTTTATCCTCTCAAATATATTCTCTTGTACAACATATCGATACTATAAATAATAATTACGAATAACAAATATAGTTTTTCATATAGAATCTAGAGCATGACTACATTGCTACATGTATGGAAGACACGAGAGACAACAATTATGAACAGGGGCATATGCCATCTATTAGTAAATCCCACGAAGCCGATTGCTTTTCGGTTCTTTCTGGTGCTCAGCTTAGAGGCTTCAAAACTGGCCTAAACAGGTATTGTACTCTTGGGTGGTGTTGAGGTTGGGGTCTAGGCCCGCTTGGGTGGCCCAGCCCATACGTCCATTTAGTTCCCCGTAGGATATTTTACAGCCTGCTGGCAGAAATCCAGGCTCGCACTTCCAGAACCGAATCCTGGTTTATCCTAGCTTCGAAATTTTGGTTGGTGGACATGAACTCATCGGCATTGTCGGTTGGGAGGTGTAATCCTGGAATGCTCAACTTGCCCAACTCGCCTCTCATCAGAAATCCTGACGTAAAAGGAGCATCGAATGCCAAGTTCTCGTGTCCCCACCAGGAGAGGGAGAGCTTAATCCAACAATCTCAGGTGAAGGGAAACCAAACGTTGCTTGGGAGAAGAGAAGCAATTGGTCTTGGCTTCTGCATAGGCATTCTTGATGATGTTCTCTTGCAATCACAACCAATTGCAGCAGCTGATGCAACTCCATGCGAACTTACGGTAGCTCCCTCTGGCCTTGCCTTCTGTGACAAAGTTGTGGGGACTGGCCCTCAAGCAGTTAAGGGTCAGCTGATTAAGGTACTGATTCCGAAAAGAAAAAACACTCTTTTACATCATGCCAGACCCAGTTTCTAAGAACTCGACAATTGTCCTAAATTTCGAACTCTGATTCAACCTTATTGTGAGATTTTGAAAGCCTTCGGGTATATCGACCACTTGATACTCTTTCTTTCTTCCACTAGCCCTTAAACTTTTGTTTCGCTTGTTGGCTCTTTTTTTTCTTTTTTCTTTTTTTCTTTTTGGGTGGGCAAATAAATGGACAGGCACACTATGTTGGCAAATTGGAAAATGGCAAGGTTTTTGATAGCAGCTATAGTCGTGGGAAGCCTCTTACATTTCGGGTAGGCGTTGGTGAGGTATGTAGAAACTCGTAATTTCATCAAACTTTATGCTTGGCTTGGATGCCAGTTTGGTGTTTGAAAAAGAATCAAATAGAATGCCTTGACATAAGAAATTCTTTAATTTGTTGACTGCATTGTGGGATATGATGTGTTCATTTTCTTGTTAGATGGATAATTCAACAAGGTTCCTCCCAGAAATATATTAGGTGATATTATTATTGTGTTCCCCAACTGCCAGAAAGTACCATAGTCAGTTGATGAAGCTTTCTTGTCGGATTCAAAGAGTGTTGCGGGAATGGGAAAGCTGTATAAATGGAATAGCTTTTTACAATTTTGCTTTTTTTTTTTTTTTTTTCGGAATTTCTATTGATATAAATTATAAACAGTAGGTAGAATATAAGTAATGCTGCAAAATGTCACGAACTTCACAGGTCATTAAAGGCTGGGATGAAGGTATTCTAGGTGGCGAGGGCGTCCCTCCGATGCTGGCTGGTACGTATCAATCACTCACAGTATATTTGAAGAAAACTCACTACTCTTTTCTTTTCTCTCTTTTATTTTTTAAATTTTTGATCATGTAATAGTACGAATATATGATCCATGTTAGCATATGCTCTTATTTGACGTGATTCAGGGGGAAAGAGAGTATTGAAGCTTCCTCCAGAACTGGGTTATGGCATGAGAGGAGCTGGGTGTAGGGGAGGTAAGAAGTTTTCCATTTGGCTAGCAAGATGCCTTGCCATCTAACTTTATAGGTAGTCTCTATATACTTAGGGAAAAGTTAGGGGGACAGAGTCCCATAGACGGGGTCCTAACGCAACTTACGTAGCAAACGTAGTCTCCCGCATTTTTTTATGTTTTTTATTAAGAAAAAATATAAAATGTACAAACAAATAAGATAAAATGTACAATAAAAATGATAAAATGTCCAAATAGTTATCTAGGTGCACATTGCATAATTCTTCTTCAACATTTTACCTTATTAGTTGAATATCTTATATTTTTCAAAAAATAAAAATGCATGGGGCTCACATCAGCCACATCAAACTGTGAGGACTCTCAAAGTAACCATACTCATATATTTATTACTTTTATGTACAAAGTATATTAGTATGATGATTTTTCCTTAGTTTTGATTAACAGCTACAAAATTTTAAAGCAAATACTTTAGGTTTAAAGAAGATTTGGCTTTGGCCACTTTTGTCTTAATGCAGGTTCATGTATCATCCCTCCAGATTCTATTCTAATGTTTGATGTAGAGTTCATTGGAAAGATGTGAATGTTTTGAGTTATGAAAAAGAAGAAGAGAAATTCATAGTATATGTATTTATATTACTATATTATTATATTATCTATAATAAAAAGGAACTCTTACAATGTTAAGATAAAATGAATCCAAATGGGAGGATACTTAGTCCACCTTTTTTCCTTTGTTTTTTTTTTTTTTTTCTTATGAACAAAGCAAAACAACTTCAATTATAGATCAAAACATTTACATCCTAAATCAACAAATTAGAAAGCTATATAGTTGAAAAAAGAACCTTGTCATAAGGGCATATTTGAGCTTTTGCGACTTTGGCAACCTAATCTACCACCTAATTTGCTCGATTCTTAATATAGTGTTGTTGGCAACCTTGAAAATAACCCAAGACTTGCACACACTTTTCAGTGATTATAGATATCTTCCAAAGAAACTTTTATTGGTTAGATTTAAAGGCCTTAGTTATTAAAAGTGCAATATTTTCTATTGTAGAAACCTATCCACCAAGAGAATTGACTAATCTTATATTCTCTCTCAATGCTAGAGCTTTTGTCACTATAATTAAAGAGTATTTTTGGAATAAGATGCAACCCTAGACTATTATATTATTTTCATTTCAACAAACTATTCCTAACCCTTTTTTTTTATTAACCTAATCATAAGCGATATCACAATTGATCTTTAATTTTCTAAAAGGCGATCTCTTCCAAGTTAATATGATGGTTTTCACCATATTAGGCATGATATTAGCAGTGATGAAAGGAAATTTTGTTGAAACCCCCTTTATGTATGTCTTAGAAGCATTATGCACTGTTAAACTTGAATTAATGGAAACTTGGTTAAAGTAAAAGTCATTTCTTACTTTCCATATGTACTAACTAATTAGCCCTATCATTTTCACAATTACTTTATATTTTTTGGTTATATATTAACTTAACATAATACACCATTATTCCTTAGTTGATGTAATCTCTCCCTCTTTAACTTTATGGCCCCCAATTACTAGTAAAACAAATAGCCTTCATGTAATTACATAAAAAGAGTAAATGTTCTATAGCTTCCACTTTCTTATTATACAAGCAACATAAAGGTGAATCAATACAATCTCTTTTATAAAGATTTTCCATGGTTGCTTGGAAATTGTTAAAATTTTCAAATAAGGACCCTTATCTTTGGTTGTATTAGTATTTTTCAAAGTCTTTTCCAACAATTATGTGAGAAAGGCTTACTTGAGGTGGAAGCCCTACTTTAGTTCATAAAGATTTTTTATGGTTGCTTAGGAATTGTTAATAATTTCTTAAATGAGGATCCTTACCTTTGGTTGCATTAGCATTTTGAAAAGTCTTTTCCAATAATTATGTGAGAAAGGCTTCCTTAAGGTGAAAGTCCTACTTTAGTTTAATGTTCTCTAGCCCACTCAATAAGAGGTAACCTATTTCAACAATATAATCTCATTTTTTTAATCCAAATGTTGCATTAGGTTATCTTTTTATGACCACTATATGGAATTTGTTTAATGACAATAACTTTCTATGAAAAAAGAAGCTAATGTAAGAGTTAACAATTTCATCTTATGCCATTTTGCTTTATAAGATCTATAACCAACATAACTTGGTTATTTTACATCTTTATGGATGTAAGTCTAAAACTCAACAAAAAGTAAATTTACTCATTGTCCTAAATTTATATATCCTTGTCCTTATGTATATTCTATTACAAACCACTCTTCAATAGATCCATGCCTTAAGTAGATTGCTTTGTAACCATAAAACATTTTCACCTTTTTTTTTGTATACAAATAACTTATGTTGGAAAAGTAATTGCCTTTTAAAACTCAATCCCACAAAGATCTTGGATTAGTGATTAATCTCTAAGTTTCCTTTGCCAACATAACTATATTGTAGCCTTTTAGTTTTTTAAACCCATGCTCCTGTGCACTTTAGGAGTTGCAAGCTTTTTTAACTATAACTAATGCACTTTACTATCTTTTCTATCATTACACTACCAAATGTCTTTTTTACCTTTTTCCATTTATTGGCAAAAAGTTTTCAAAATTTTGAAACAAACCATGACATAAGTGGGAATAGTTTAAATGACTACTTTTATCAAAACTTCTTTTCTTACCTATAAAAATAACTTTGCCTTCTAAGTTTAAAGTTTGCCCATAATTTTGTCCTCCATAAAACTTAGAGCTACCTTCGATTTACCCCACAATGTAGATAAACCTAAATAAGTTTCTTCCCCTTATGCTTTAAGCATTTGTAATTCTGATAAAATCTCATTTATTATTCTTCTTGATGTATTTATGTTAAAAAAAATATTAACCTTCTCATTAGTAATGTATTGCCTCAACACTGCACTATATACTTAAATGATTTTATAAAAAATCTTCACTTATTGTTGTAATGTCTTGTCAAACAACATATTATCTATAAAAATACAAGTGTTTTGGTTTATACCTTTTAATCTTATAGCTCCTTATGCTGCTCTTATCAACAGCTTTAACTAACAACCTCAGGAAAACATCATAAACCAAAATAAATAGATATGGTGAGAATGAATCCCTTTGCCTCAAGTTGTTAGTTGGTCTAAAAGGCTCAAAGTTTGTGTCATTCATAACTATTGAGTATGAAATTGTAGTAGTACACTGCATGACAAAATTAATTCCCTTCTAGTAAAAACTCAAATTGACTAGCACTTTTGTAAGAAACCCTGTATAACTTTATCATAAAACTTGTTTATTTCAAGTTTTATAGTCATACTATAAGATCCTTTATTTTTCTTTATACATAGACCATAAAAAACATCATGTGCAGTAATAATATTATCATCAATAGATCTTCTTGTCACAAAGTTCATTTAGTTCTCAGTCACTAGAAAATCAAGAAAACCTTTTTGTTAATTCATCATAACCTTAGCTATAACCTTATATGTGAAGTTACATAAGATGATGGGTTGGTATTAAGAGAGACATTTAAGAGATTTTGTCATTAACATCAACACAATGTTGGTGTAATTTAATTCCTTTAATAGAAACTTATAAGTTAAGAAGTTTTTTACTATGTCCATCATATCACTTTTGAACAACGACCATTATTACTAATAAAACAAACTAGGAAAACCATCTAACTTGAGTTCTTTAAGCCTAACTTGAACAATGCCTTTTTCACTTCTTGATGAGTAAAGGGTGTATAAAGACTAGCATTTATCTCTTCTATTACCAATGATGACACATAATCAAGTAGTTTGTCTACTTCTAATTGTCTTTCACTAGTAAACAATCTTCTAAAATAATCTTATATCATAGTCTTAATTTGTTGTTCATCTTTCATTACTTACCTTAGTCATTTTTTATTTGAATTAATTGATTCTCTATGTCTACTAAATTACAATCAAGTGAAAAAACTTAGTATTCTTTTTGCCATAATTTAGCCAACAAACTCGGGACCTTTTATTGATCATTTTATGCCATAGGATTAAACACAACACAACTAGTTTATGATCTAAAACAATAAGATCTTTATGAATGAGCTAGGCAAATAAGAAAAAAGGTTGTTAATTTGTTGTCACAATTATTTTGTATAATCTTTCCCAATTATTTTCTCTTCATGTTTGTCTATTCATCCATTGGTAGGGGCTCCCCTAAAAGCCAATGTCTTGGAGGCAACAATCATTCAAGAAAGATTGAAAGTTATCAATTTTTCCTTAAGAAGCTTGAAAGACACTTGTTTTCTCAAAGTTATCTCCGTATGCATTAAAGTCACCTAAATAAAGATAATACTTCTTATCATCCTCGTTCAATTCCTATAAGTCATTCCACAATATATTTCTTTGATTTCCTTATAGTTCCTTATAAACCAAAGTAACCTTCATCCTATTGGGGTTTTTAACTAAACATTAATGAAATTAAAACAAGAATCTTGTACTTGGACATATAAGCCATCTTGTTGCCATAAAGCCAATCCTCTTAGTTAACCTTTTAGGTTCATATAAAACATATGATTAAATTATAAACATTTTCTAAGACTCTTTATATACTCTTTTTTTGTTTGGTCTCCATTAAGAATACCAAACTTGGGTAGTGTTTATGATATAACTCTTGAAAAGCTCGAAGTATCAAAACTTGCCTAAAGTCTTGATAGTTCAAAGTGATTAGGTTCATTTATCTCCTTGTGACCATAGGTCAACCACCATCATGATCATATTTGGATCATTTGAAAGATTTTCCATAAGGGACTTGTAAAGAAGCAAGAGTTGTATTATCATTATCTTAACCAATGCTTGAGCTAGATTTGTTAGGGATAAGCATATTTTTAATCTTTAATCTTTTAGTTTTTTTCAATATAGTCTTAAATGTTTAATCTGTTTTTATTTAATTTTAAACATTTTGATTCTATTTCAATTAAGTCCAATTACTAGTTTGACAATTAGATAAATACATCTATCAAATTAAATAATAATAATAATAATAATAATAATAATAAGTAAAATATGTATTAAAATTGCATTTTCTATGCAAATACAAACTATTTCCATTACTCTCATCCCTACTACCATTACCACTACCACCATTATTACCACCATAACCATTTTATGCCAAGGAAATATGAGTTTTGAAAAGGTAGAAATAAAGTAAAGATTGATGTTAGTAAAAAAGAGGGAGACAATCTTAAACTTAAGCTTAGAGAAAAAGAGATGAGAGAAAGAGGAAGCATGGGAGGAGGAAAAGATGATAGTGACTTAATGAAAAAGACAAAATTGTCATGCTTACTTGAGGTAGAGATAAAGGTAGCATGAGGTAATGGTAGTGGTAACGACATTGGTGATAGTAGTTTGTATTTAGGTGGAAAATACAATTTAGTACATTTCTTTTTTTTTAATTTATTCAATATACTTATTTAACAATCAAACTATCTTTTATTAGTGATGGACTTAATTAACATAAAATCAAAATATTTAAGATTAAATTAAAATGAACTAAATGTTTTAGAGTACATTAAAAAAAATTCAAAAGATTTAAAACTAAAAATTTACTTATCCTTAAATTTATTATATGGTTTATGGTTAGATACTTGAGGTTACACCTTCTCCTTTGAGGTAAAAGAGGGCCTGAAAACCCTAATGAAAATGCAAAAGAAAAGTTTTGAAAATGAGTGAAAGATGGGCTATTTGACTAATTAATAATAGCTAAAGGCTCATGTATGTTAGGTTGAAAATGCACTTGGATTTTTTGGGCTTCTAAGGAAGAGAATCTTCTTGTTTTTTTTTTTAACAAGTTGGTCACATGAGTATCATTAATTAGGTTATAAGAAGTAAATCTTTCTAGGATCTTTCAAAAAAGGGTCAACAATCAAGAATAGATGTGTATTTGGCAATTTTGAGTTTTCTTGTGAGGTCAAAATCACTTTAGGTTATGTTTCTGGGATATGGAAAATACAAAAACACTTTTGAAAAGGGTAAGAAAGGAGTTTGTTATACAAGTCTCTATCATGCTATTATGAAAAAATTGCAAAAGATTAGAAAAATTACTTCAAACTTTCAAAGTTCTCTTTGGAAAATTTTCAACTTTTAAGGTTATTGAGATAGGTCTATATTGTTCTTGAAAATTACTCCCACTCTCCTTTCTTGACATGTGAAATGTACTCTTTGCTTCTTTCTCTAAAGTTTCTTTGGCCTTAGAGTCTTTAAATTCATGGCTACCTTTGACTCCCTAGTAAGTACAACTTAAGAAAAGTCATAGGATCTCTTTATTATTATCAACTCTACCCTTGTATTTAAGTTATGTTTCAATATATTCCTACCATTGATAATTTCCTTAGTTAAAGCCCAGTGCTAGCAATCCATGATTTGTAGAGCGAGAACTTGACAACATTTGCATTAAAAGGAAGATGTGGACTTAATGGTGCCTTTTGTGAGGAATTAATAAGGAAGATGACAATTTTTGGACTATTAATATAAAAGTATTAAGTAGGTAAAATGATTTGGTTTAAGGAAGGGAAACTGAATGGAAAAAAATATTATGAAACGAAAAGGTTTATCAAGAATTGGTGTATTTGTTGAAATAGAAAAGAAATAAAAGTGTGATAATTAATGAAAGATAAATAATGGAAGGATCAAATGGAAAATCTTAATAGGTTTAAGGAGTATAAGGGAGAGCCCTAAAAGACCTTATGGGAGGAAGAAAAAAACTTTGTTTGCCAATTATTGTGAATTTTATATGAACTAATTATTTTAATTGTATGATTTGCATTATTGTTGGCAAACTTATTTTTTTCATTACTTTTTTTTTCCTCCCCTTTTGTTTCATTTCCTTTAATATCAGTAATCATAAAAAGATAATCCTCAATACACAAATAGATTATTTTAACCATTAGCAAATCTATTTATAATTCCAAAATTTTGGAAATTATCTTATTAAAAAATTTATTTACTTTTACTAAAAAATAATCTTTAACTACATTAAATTTATAAATTCAAAATAAAAAGAACTACTTTATTAAATAAAAAATGATTTATAAGAATTTTATAAACTCAAATTTTTAAACTTTTCTTACCCTTTAATTTTCTCCTATATTTTGTTCCCTTGATATCCTTAATTGTCAATGATAGTTTCATTATATGGGCAAGTTATCCTTACTATTGGCATTATATAGACAAGTTATTTTTACCATTGGCAAATTAATTTATAATTCTAAAAAATTTTGAAATTATCTTATTAAAAAATTTCTTTACTCTTTTAAAAAAATAATCTTTACCGAGATTAAATTTATAAATTCAAAATAAAAAGAATTATTTTTATCAAATAAAAAAATAATTTTTAAAAAATTTATAATTTTAGTGTTTTCAAATTTTATTTACCTTCTATTTTACTCCTTTATTTTGTTCTCCCTAATATCCTCAATCATCAATGACAAAGAATAGGTTGTCTTGACCATTAAAAATTCTATTTCTAATTCAAAAAGTTTTGAATCTATTTTATTAAAGAATTGATCACTCTTACTAAAAAATAATTTTTACTAGTATTAAATTTATAAATTCAAAAAAAAATATCTTTGTCAAATAAAAAAATAGTCTACACAAATTTTATAAATTTAATTTTTTGAACTTTCCTTTACCTTTTATTTCTTTTCTTTGTTTTGTTTTCCTTAATATTCTTAATTGTCAATTATGGGCTTTATTACACAAATAAATTGTTTGATCACTAACAAATCTATTTGTAATTCAAAAACTTTAGAAATTATCTTATTAAAAAAAATTGATTACTCCTACTGAAAAATAATCTTCACCTGCATTAAATCCATAAATTCAAAATAAAAAGAATTATTTTATCAAATAAAAAATTAATTTAGAAAAATTTTATAAATACAATTTTTCAAATTTTTCTTTACCTTTTGTTTTTCTCCTTTGTTTTGTTCTCTCTAATGTCCTTAATTGTTAATGATGGGCTTCACTACACAAATAGGTTGTTTTAATTGTTGACAAATCTATTTGCAATTCAAAAAATTTTAAAATTATTTTATTGAAAAATTTATTTAATCTTACAAAAAAATAATTTTACTTACATTAAATTTATAAATTTAAAATAAAAAGAATTATTGTTATCAAATAAAAAAATTATCCCTAAAAATTTTATAAACTTAATTTTTTGGACTTTTCTTTACCTTTTATTTTTTAGCTAAGTTATTTTTCTTTCTATTAAATATTGAAAATAAAATATATAATAGTAAAACTTTTTTTTTACATTTATTATTTAATTGCAGAAAAATAAAATATTATTTTTCTAATATTCTTTATCTAAAAATATTTTCATTTTTTTAATTAAAAATGCTTAACTCATATTTTAATTAAAAAAATTGTAATAAAAGTTATAAAGACCAAATAAAATTTTATGCATATTTTATATAAACTAGATATTTTATTTATACTTTTTTATGTATTATTATTTACTTATTATTATATATTGTTGCTCCCATTCACTAAAATTTCTAGAGTTGTCAATAGTCTGAACATAAGACATGTATGGATAAGTGGACACTATCATGATGATAGGTAGTGCATTTGTAAGCTACATCCCTGGTTATGATCATACATCGAACCATTATAAATATAGAACCAATTTACTGTAACATAACACATATTTGATTAGCATGAAAATATTCATACAACCACTCAATAATTTGAGTCATCAATTATTTAATCTTTTCAATATTCATCCTAAATGGGAATAGTAACAAGATGGAGTGAGGGATAAGGGCAACCATCCTAATTGTCATTCTTAATTTTAGACCCTGTCCCTATCCTTGGCCCTATCTTAGACAAATTTTTTCTTCCATGTTTTTTAAATGTATTATGTCATAATTTCATGCAATGAAACATGACGAAAGTTGCTCAAATAACAAAAGTTGCTAAAAGTTCCTACAAAAAATACATGGTAGCAATTTTGTTTAGTACATGTAATACTAGCCTTTTAAAAAATTAGCTTTATTATTTTTTTGGAAGAGAAGCAAATAATTTTCTCACAAGCCTTTAAGGTCATTCATTACTTTCTAAAATTAAGTAACGCCAACAAGGCCAAAATCCTAAGAATTCTTTAAGCATTAGTAATAAAATAAATTAAAAGAAAAGACCAAAAGGGAAGGAGCAATGGACAAGGATATTAGTTTCTATATTACTTGCCCTAGATTAATGATTGAGACAAATAAGAAAAAGACAAAAGTGAGGGGAGTGTTAGTTGAAGAGTATAGAGCAGACTACTAGTTAGAGAATGGAGCAACATAGAGATTAGTTAAATGTAGAAAGTATTGTCAAATTCATCGAGTGACTATACAAGTTTAGTAATTAAGAATAAGTAGTTTTAAACAAAAATTATGATGTTATCCTTATAAAAATATACATATAATTATAATTTATGAATAAAATAGTAAATAAAGAATTGAGGTAAGGATGGAGATAAGGATGGGCACAAGGATTGTTAATACCATCCTTATATCCATACTCACTATACTCACTAAAAAAATTAGGAATTGGAGATCCTTACCCTGATCTTTGGTCAACTTCCCTTAACCCTACCCTTATCATAACGGAGTTAGGCAGTCCCTATAAGGATAGGTATTATTATAATACTTAGTCCAAAATCTTATTTTAAACTTAACAAATCTCCAAATTCAATATACTAAGCCCATATATGTGCATGGCTAAGAGGTACAAGAATCCCTTTAAGTTAGTTTAACACATTTCAATATACCTTTTGAAATCTTCATTCAACATTCAACATGAGAAACTCAATTATATTAACTAATAAAAGTGCAATACTTATAGGGCTCGGCTCCAATTACTTGTATGGTTATTTTGATGCAAAGAAATATGAGAGAAAAAAATAATAAAAACCTATATAAAAAAATTATTAAATTTAAAGTAATAGCACAAAAGATATATTTAACCTTTAAGAACACAATCTCTCACCTCAATTCATCTAATTTAAGATGATTAATAATTTATAACAAAATATTTTGTATAATAGACAATTTATTTTATTGATTTACACTTATATTACCTTAATTTTCCATTAATTTGAATTGTTAGTAATGTTAGTATTTTATATCTTATCTATAGCTATTTTTGAAATACAACCAACAAAAAGGATATAAGGATTATGGTAAAGATACTATGAACTTGTGTAAGAAAATCCTAATTAACAATAAGAAATAGTTATTCAAATAATTAAATAACTCAAGGTCACTAATTCAATGGGATAACCATATTTTAGTCCTAAACTTTTCATGTTTTTTCAATGTAATCGTAAACGTCTTCATGATTTTAACTTAGTTTTAAACATTATAATTATATGTCATTTAAGTCAAAATAATGATAAAGCATGGTTTAATCATTAAATAAATGTTGTGACTGAATTAAAAAAGGATAAAAGTATGAAAATACAAAATTAAATTGTATTTTCATATAATATTCTCTCTTTAACTAAGGTCAAATACTCAATTGTATACAAAAACCCTTATTTTATCCCTAATTCAATAATTTTCTAACTCCTTTTTCTTTCTTTTACACCATATCCAATGGCACATTTTGCTGCAAATAAAAGTTATGATACATTGTAAAAAAAATAGAATTGTTACTCTACAAAGAAGCAGCCACCTCAGATGTGCACTTGTTTCATTGAAAGTTTTCATATTCCTCACTTTTTTCTCTGTCTCTCCCCCCCCCCACTTTTCCTCACTCTTTTCTATTGTTTACTACTTATCTCCTTGCCTTATTTCTCTTTCCTTTGTTATAGAGGCCGATCTGATTGACAAGGGTTAGATTAGGGAGGAAATTGAGAGAATTAGGGTCTTTTATTATGGTTATGAAGCAAATATACTCGTATTTAAACAGTGAAATATGATTACATATTTGGCCTTGTTTATAGAGATATATTTTAATTTCATATTTTCATACTTTTCTCTTTTTTTAATTTCATCAAAGCATTTATTTGATGGTTAAACTATATTATGTCATTAATTAGATTCAATTGACATGTAACTATAATGTTTATGACTAAATTGAAATTGTAAAAATGTTTAAGATTATATTGAAAAAAAAATTGAAAGGTTTAAGATTACAAATATGATTATCCCTTAATTAAATAATTAACAAAACCATAGAGGCATAGGCCATTAACCAACTTGTTAGTGTGCCACCACTTTTATAGCCAAAACCCACTAGAAAAAATTTTATAGCATATAAATGAAAGGAAAGCAAAAGGAATTAAAGTAAAAAAAGGGAAGAAAATGATGAAATCAATGCAATTAAAGAGGGAGAAAAGGCTAAGGGCAATAAAGAGACATTTAATATAACCTTTTTATGACAAAAAAGAAGAAGCAAAGCTAACTGCTCTAGAAATTGTCCTTTCTAGCCTCTAAGCTGCTCATTAAACCTTCTCATCTTATTCTTCTACTTCCTTTTCAAGCATAGAGTTAATCCTCTCTCTAATACTAACATGAACATGTACTTTTATTCTTTCTATTACTAATTATGCTATCATGATCTTTTAAATCCTTGATTAGTGCCCATTCGTTGGTTTTTTTATAATTTCATTTTGTTTTATTGAATTTTATCATTTGAGGTTTATACCTACTTATTTTATGAATGCTTAAGATTCAATTTTGTTATCTCATTTCTTAATTTGATCTTCTTATAGTTTTTCATGTTAATGATTCTTTCTTTCCCCCACTTTTACTTTGATTATACAAATTAAGCTATATTATTGTCCAATGACCCAAATCTTGTTTTAAGCTTAAAACAAATATGGGAATGGCTAATGAAAATAGAAGCTAGCCGAAAACAAACACCATGGTAAGGGTAACATTTTCAAAAAAGAACAAATTTAGTCTACCAATGTGACTCATAAGTTTGATAAATTAATATTTAACACTTTATCTATTCACCTCCCAAATTTGCTTGGCATGGCAATAAGTTAGTTTGGAGGCTATTTTCATATTTTTTATGAATAATAGGAATTAATTGCTATATAGATGTAATCTTTCTTACCATTTTAATATTCTAGTTACATTACCACACAACAACACTTATTAAGGCATATGTAGTCACAATAAGGTAATAAAGTAATTTTCTTATGACTTGATTTACTTATGACAACAAAAGATATGATTAGTTCATATTTCTTATGCCTCTTATATGTCTCAATAAATGTTGCCAAGTAGCTCTTATCTTTTGGTAAAGTTATGGATGTTATGCATGGAAAAGGAAAGGATTGCATCATTTTCTTTTTGGGCTTTTGTTTCCATGTTATCCCTTAGATATGTTATATTGGACTTCAATTATCTCTTATCAACTCTCATCATCCAATAAAGCCATATTTCATATACCATAACTATTATCCTTTTTGCTTAATAATCTTTATTTAGTTGTCTACAATAAATACCACTTGTGATGAACATAAGGTAATTTAGAGTTTGATTCTATGCTATTTAAGATTCATTTATTTCCTATAGAAAGGGGATTGAACTTTAAAAATATATGGATAAGAAAATGACATTATTTTTTGCAAACAAGTAATCATTGGTTGTTTTATGGAAAGGAAATCTTGATAATGTCAATTGCCTTAACAACAATTTATGGCCAAATGCACTAACTTATCTTTAATTGTAACATAACATTAAAAAAAAAAATGAGCCAACTAGTATGTATTTAGTGAGTAGCATTATCATTCTATCAAGTATGCCTTTAGAACTTAAAGTATTTATTAACATACTCACATTAGTATGGTAACAATGTAATCTATACCTCTACATGAATAACATTATTGCCTTAAAATATGCAATTATATACAATTTACTAGAGGTGATTCATCAAATTTTCTAATCATGATTTATCTATACCAATGGTTAGCTCTAAGTCATTTCTTATTTACACTACTTATGAATGTATGAACATGTTATATCTAGATAGATGTGCCACATTGCATATTATTTGCAAATAATAATGCCTTGATAGATTAGACTAAAAAGAGACAGATGAAAATGAAGAGGGAATAGACTACAAATTAAAAGTATAGAGGGATACACTAAAATTTAAGAATCTTAAATTGAGTCATATAGAAGCAAACTATATGCATTATAAATTTATCAAAGCTAAGAGTACAATAAGGTAAACTATTAGATTAAATGGTGTAACAGTCCTCTAATATGACTAATTTTGTTATTTGAATTATATAATTAAGAAAGATAGGAATGTAGAGAAGAACTTTTTTCATAAACTAAGGCTAGTTGGGTAAAATAAAGATATGTATGCGACTACAAAATTTCCATCAAGTTGAAGAACAAATTCTATTGGATGATAATTAAACTAGTGATCTTTATATAGTGAGTATTAAGCTGTGAAAAGGTAACTTGACTAAAAAAATAAGTGACAAAAATAAGAATACTTAAATGAATGTATGGTTACTTTAAATAGGAACAATAAGAAATAATGATTTATGTAGTAATATCGGTGTGACATTTATTGAAAATAAATTTAAAAAGTGTGCTTACACTAATTTGAACATGTCCAATGTAGATGAGGCAATGCCCAAAAGAAAAAAGGTGACCAAAAGTAGATGGATGGCAAGAGGAAAGAGAGAGAAAGACCTAGAGGTTGATTTATGAATTTTTAGTTAAGAAGGATGTAGAGCAATTAAGTCTTACGCCTACTTAATGCATGATAGAACCAAATGACCAAAAAAAATCATGTAATTAATTCTAATTAAATTTGAGATTAAACATTTGTTATTGTTGTTCATCAAGGATAAGGTTAAAGTTTTAATTAATTGTGGTATTGATAAAAAGAAATTTCACAAATCACATTAAGAATTTTTATAATCTTTTATCAATCACATGTTCAAGGTAAATATGAAAATAAATAAAACGCATTTAAACTATTTATTTAACCACAAAAAAAGAGTATGCAATCATATTTTCTGATACATTATTTCCTTAATACAAAGTTATAACCTTACTAGCAAATTAGTTTAAACGAGCCTATAACCTCTTAGACATATAGATAGAAGAAGTCTACATACCAATGGATTGTCACCATAAATTAATAGATCATTAAATTTTTAAAGCCCTATATGAATTCTTCATTTTAAGTTATTATATGACAAGTTTAAGTGCATTAAGGAATTTAAAGTTGCTTAGTTTTATAAAATGACTTAGAAAGGTAATTGCATGACAAATAATGTGTTTCCAAGCTATGTAAATTTTTTATCTTTTCAATAATCTTTTTGTTTAGTTGATATCTTAATAAATTCAAAAACCTTAATTTTGAGAAATTTTTTACCTCATATGAGATATCTCTAATTAGATTATTCCCAAAGAGGTCAATGTTATTAATGTTTACAGCAATCTTAATATACCCAATAGTACTTCTTTTTGTCACAATCATTATTAGTTGTTTGGACATCTTCTATTGTTATTGTTTTTAAAGATAAAGCTCAATTAGCTATGATAGCACTACAAACTAATTATAGGAAAAGTCTCCTTATATTAATCTAAAGGAGTTATATAACAATTAATTAAGAAATACACATAATAACATAGATATCATTTTTATATAATAGTAAATATCTAGTTTTACCCAACTATTAAAAACATATTAAATGAGACTTAACTAGTATGGCCCTTACTTAAATATTGATTAACTACTAATATGGATTAACTTTAACATCTCCTTTAATCTTGATTCAATGATACTTTTATTCCTAATATCTAATTTTACTTAACAAACACTTCATACTTCAAAATCTTTATAAGAATGTTAGCCACTTGATCTTTAGATTTGCAATATATGAACTCAATGTTCTTTTTATCAACTTAATCTCTCAAGAAAGGAAAATAAGTGTCAATATGCTTGCTCTTTCTACGTATTATTAGATTATTAGCCAAGTTGATTGCAAAAGTATTATCAATAAATATCTTCTTAAGATCTTTACTTGAAATATAAATTTTACTCAATAAATTATGCAATTGAATAACTTAACAAGCACTTAAGGCTGCAATTTAAGTTGTAGCTATATATCTTGCTTATGAGTTGAAAGTGTAACAATAGGTTATTTTTATAACAACTAGGAATAAGCAATAATTATAAAATTAAAATAATAACCAAAAATATTTCAACAACCATCTACTTCACCACCCAATCACTGTTGAAATAGCCTACAAAAGCATTAATTTTAGATAAAGAATAAAAAGAGCAATCATAAATATTTTTTATGAATTGTATAATCCTTTTAGCAATTTATATATAAGATTAGTGGGGAAACTTTATAAATTTATTGGTCAAACTAACTCCATAAGATATGTAAAGTTTTACACATGTTAGATATCTTAAACTCCTAATAATTTACTTGAAATCTGTAAAATCAATAAATGTTTCATTGTCTTTAGAAAATTTAATACTAACTTATATAAAAGTTCTCATAGGATTGCAATCATACATTTGAAATTTCTTTAAAAGTTTTGTAGCATATCTTTTCTAACAAACACAAATTTCATCATATTTTTAAATTATTTTAATGCTAAGAAAATATGACATTAAACTCAAATCTATCACCCCAAAATCCCGCATCATAAACTTCTTAAAGTCTTTAATTATTCTGAGATTATTTCTTGTAAAGGTCAAATCATCAACATATAAACATACTAATAAGATATGACCAAAATCATTAATTTTTGTAGGTAAGACAAACTCAAAAGGACACTTTTGAAAGTTGCTTTCATAAAAGAAGGAATCAATGTATTTGTTCTATATTCTAAGTGCTTTTTCAAGCTGTACAATACTTTCTTCAACTTATACACTTTCTTTTTACCACTTTTCTTCACAAAATATAATGGTTGTTTGACAAAAACTTCCTTTTCAAAAGGACCATTGAGAAAAGCTAATTTTGCATTCACTTAATGGATTTTCCAATGATTTTACATAGGCAAAGCAATTACAAGTTTGATGATTTCTATTTAAGTAAAAGGGGGAAATACCTTATGATAGTGATACTCAAGTTATTATTCAAATCCTTTTATAACCAATCTTACTTTATATCTTTCTACTTTTTAATTTAACTTCTTTTTGATCTTAAAGAACCACTTCATATTGATAACTTTGTGTCCTCATAGGATATTTATTAGCTTTTATGTATTATTTTTCTCAATCACTTTGATTTTCTTAATGATAGTATTCACTCACTTAGTATCTTAAATTACTTTATTAAATGCCACAAGTTCAAAATCTGTAAATATCATTAAGTGCACCAAATCCCCATAATCATTAATATCATTATCAGGGATTATCTCATAATCTTGCAATCTAACTAATTGTTGGTAATTTCTCCTTCATCTTTCATTCTCTTGGGGAGCTTATGATGCAGGATTTTAAGTAATAGCTAGTAAAACTTTCTCATCTGCATTAGGGATTACAACTTAAGATTCCTCTTCTACTAAAATAACAAAAAGACATCTTTGAAAGTCATTTTACTCCTTAATATCAAATTTTCATGCTTTATCTTTTACAAAGTTCACATCTCTACTCTTAATTACCTTTTTTGTCACAAGATTAAACAATTTGTATCCTCTTTTTATATAGCCAAGAATGATTGTCTTTACTCCTTAATCATCTAACTTGTCCTCATATTTGGTAGAATAATAGAATTAAACACCTTAAGATACCTTAAACTAAGTTTAAAATTATTTCATGCTTCTTCAATAGCAACATTTTAAGTACTTATTATTAAATACTTGTTTAATAAATAAACAAAACACAAAATAGATTCTACCTAAAAGGGATTAGGCACTCTTGTAACCTTTAACAAGCTTCTTATTATATTCATTATAAATCTATTCTTACTTTTAGCAACTACATTAAACTGTGAAGTGTAAGGAATTGTAATTTTATGTTTTATTCTTTATATTTCAGAATACCTATTATTACCATTTAATAAAACACTCATTAGGTCACAAACATCAAAGTAAATGAATTAAAGTGATTGCCTTATATTCCTATTCCTTTTTATCACAAAAGGTTCTTTTACTTCGTTTTGAAAGAATATAAAGTTCACAAATTTGATTAGGATGTATACAAAGCAAGTTTGTCACTATGTTTCCTTGCACAAGTAATTTCAAACTATAAAAATTTAGATGACTGAAACAAAGATATAACAACCAAGATTTATTTTTCACTATAACACTAAAAAAGATAAACATAAATGAAAATATCAACTTAAAACATTTAATTCTCCTATTCTCCTTTAGAGGGAATTTAATAATAAATGTACCTCTCTCATCAAGAATTAAGAGATTGTTATTACGTAATATAATATTATATCCCTTTTCAAGTAATTATAAATAAGTTACTCTTCATGTCTAGCACATAAAATACATTTGAGATGTAATAGTAATTTTTATTCTTCAACTTAATAAGAATTCACCCCTTTTCACACAATTAGAAGACTACTTTCATCAACAAACTTGACTACATAATGGATTAACTCATCAAGACAACAAAAAGCTCCTTTTTTTCATACATGCGGTTAATATACCCAATATCAAAGATTTATATATTGTAATTTGGCATTTTAATGGCTATAGTCACCATTATAATGGCTTGATTTCTATCATTTTCATCCCATGTTATACACAATGAATTGTTTAATCATTTTCTTAATATCTACACTTATTAACATAATGACCACATTTATGGCATAAGTAATACTAAACATTAGATTTATCGTAACTTTCTCTATCACGACCTTTTCCTCAACCTTAACCTCAATTTTTGTATGTTTACTCTAATCCTTTTTTGTCATTATATTGATTATTTCCATCCCTATAATTATTGTAATGACATCCTCGACCTCTATTGTTGTAAAAGTTACCACCATGTCTTCATTCTCTACTATGAGAGGAACATTACTTCTACTTTGATTAATCATTTTGCTCACTTTTGGTGAAAGTTTGACTTTAGAGTGCTATTAGATTTTTAATATACTTCTCATTTATGTATTCTTTATAAGCTTGCAATGTACCTATTAATACATTAACTAACATCTCAAACAAATCATATGCTTTTTTTTATTGCAACCACTTTTTGCTCATATAGCAATATAAGTGTCTGTAAGATCTTTTCAAGTTTGACCTAATCATTTAACTGCTCTCCATAAATTCTCATTTAATTAGTTAAGACAAAAACATTACTTTTGCATTCTTATATCAATTAAAAGGATTTCATTCGTAGAAACTCACACTTACATCTTAAAGTTTAGAATTTCACTTTTTAAACTTTGTTCACACCTTAGAATAACATTGTTAAGATATCTTGTACTTGTTTTGATGAAATTGCTCTTGTAATCTTCTAAAAAATTTCATCAATCACTCTTTGATAAATTAAATAAAGTACTTTTTTTATCCTTTTTTTTACAACTCTTTGTAAGTAATTTTCTATACTTATATTGTATTTATTACAAGTTTTGTAACTTTATTCTCCATGACACTCTTTGTTTTAATTAAACAATACTCTCGTCTACATATACTATTGATTATAATTTTTTTCATTTAAAATGGAAACTGAAATTAAAATTATATTATTCATATTAAAATATATAATTTTCAAATAAACAATTCAATTTTTTTATCTATATTTTAGATTTGTCCCTTTTTTTTTGTTTTTTTCTTTTTCTCTTTTCTCCTTTTTTTTCCTTTTCTTCTCCTATCAATCCCCTTCAACTATTGATCTACAAATCATGAATGATGATGAAAGCTAGATGTTGATAAAGGGAACTCAAGGGAATGTATGATTGACGATGGTGAGCTTAGTGAAGAGAGCGACAACAGGTGACAACTCGACATTGACAAAGAATAGAGCAAGGAAAGGGTGAATTTTCCAACCATTTTTTGGCAAGATTGAGGTATGTCATGTCAATTGTTGGGTCATGAAGATCTCCATTGTACAACGTGGGAGAAGGTGGTTTCATGCTACAACAGTAGCCAAAGAAGGCACCTCCAATGATGAAAAATGAAGGCTAAAGGTTTAGTATTTCATAGATCTATGAAGTTTTCGGTGACTATTGAACGCATGCATTGGATTCGGGGAGATCGGTTCTCGGTGACAAAATTGGTAATGCCTAGCAGCATGTGCAACAACGCTTAGTGGTTGGCGGTTGTGCTCTAACGTCGACAAGCAGCAGTCCGACTACTTCTACAGTGACTCCAGCAAGTCTTATATGCTTTTCTGTCTGATTAGATATCACACTTCGATACTACTATTAAAATATAAATCAATTAATTTGAAATATTAATTAACTAATAAGTATATATAGTAAATAAACTTTATATTTTTATATAATAATAAATATATAGTTCTACTCCACTATTAAAATTGTATAAACTGAGATTCAACTTTCATTCAAATTCTAATTAACTATTAATTTAAATTTACGCCATCAACTATACACTAGGTTGGTCATGTAGCCAATGCATTTTGGGATGAGCCTGAAATTTTGTTGTGCTAGATATGCAAGATGCGTAGATTTTGAGGGCTGCATAGCTGCATTGGGATTGATCAGCTGAAATAGTTGGATCCAAGGCGAAGCATGAAAAGGGAAGATAACTTTTCTCCTACCCACGAGGGTAGGATTCCTGAAATTTTATTCCCTGCGAAATCTATGCTTGTTGTTCCTGAGCAATTTTGAAATGAAGAAGGAATTTCCGCATCAAGATTCTTGTTGCTCAACCTTGAGACACTGAGAAATGACAGGAAAACAACTGAACTTGGGATTTTGCCAAATAAGCTATTGTCCAACATATCTATAGCCCAAAACATTAGTGAACGGTACTAACAATCAGGGAGTTTTCCTGAGAAGCGACTGCTCCTTGGGGAAAGAACTTGCAAACCATTTATGTCACAAAAGGACGATGGAATTCTACCATGAAGTTGGTTCCAAGAAAGATAAAGTTTTTGCAGCCTGGGCATCAGTGAACCACTATTTTCGGGTATAGAACCCAAAAATAAATTGTTCTGTAGATAAAGATCAGTTGCATTTTTGGACCAATTTGGAAGAGGACCCTGAAACTGATCGGAACTTAAATCAATGAATCTCAAATTTGGAGACTCCAAATGGTTTGGCAACTCCCCCTTAATTTGGTTATCTGATAGAACCAAAGAACTGATTTCAGAAGATAATTTCGAAAACCATTTCCTCTGATATGGTGTCTAAAATTCCAACATTTTTCAGGTAGAAAGAGGTAAGTTCAGTTTGAACTCGAAGCCACAAGGGAAAGAAAGGACCCACTAGGCAGTTTTGGAGTTGGAAGGATTTGAGCCAGAAAGGGGGAACCCATTTATACGGGACATTGAATCAAGTACCTGGTTGGATCTGTGGTTAGACGGATACTTTTAAGCCTTTTGAGGTTCGGCAAATGGGCTTCTTGCAGTATTCCTTACCAGGAATTCGACATGAGGTTCAGATCAACTAGCTCTGAGAGTCTGCCAAAACTCTCTGGTATAGTCCCATTCATTTGGTTATAGGAGATGTCCAATTGCTTCAAGGAAGACAACTTTCCTACAGATTTTGGAGTAGAACCCAGAAGGAGTTGCCGGAAAGGCTAAAATATCGCAAATTTTTTAGCATCCCTATTGACTAAGGCAGTGCCCCTGCCAGCATGTTGGAACTTAAATATAATGACTCTAAGCTATTATTTGAATTAGCTGAGAAACCATCCAAAAATTCATGAATTTCATCGCCTAAATCATTAGCAGAAATGTCTAAGACCTTTGGCCTACTGAGGCTACCAAAAGGTCTAGGAAGTTGACCTCCAACATTCAAGTTATCAGCTAAAACAAGGACTTGCAGTATTTTAGTTTTGTGAATTCACTGGGAATTGGACCACTGAAGAAGTTCCATCTGAGATAGAGTCTTGGGAGATTGAACAACCATGTGGGATATCTGACAAATCAAGTACCGAGAGTGAGGTGAAGTTGATGACGCCTAAGGATTGTGGGAGGACTTGAAGTTTACAAAAGCGCAGGTCTAGCTCCGACAGTGAAGGAAGCATATTAACAGCCTCCAGCCAATCTGGTCCTACGTTGTTGAGTTTGGCAAATGCCATGTTGAGGTGCTTCAAAGAAGAAAGGCCATGGAGCCACCGCAGATCACCTGCGTGTAGGTCCCAAGTGCCTGAATTGCTATAGGAATCTGCATAGAGGTTAAGGGTTACCATCCTTGACAGGTTTCCTATATGAAAAGGTACGTCTCCAGCAAAGGATGAGAAAGATTGAGATACCTCAGATACTTCAAGATGCCAATGAATATAGGAATTTAATTACCTTCAAAATCATTAAAGCTCAAGGGTTCCAAGCCACGTATAGAAGGACTAATGTTACGACCCAAGCAAGAACCTTGATAAGCTGCTGGGTCGTCTACTCCACCTTCTATCAATTGGTAAGGATTTCTAAGGTTGAGCTTGGTGACATGACCAGTTTGCTTGCTGCACTCTATCCCAATCCAGTTGCAGCAATGTTGACCTTTCCCAAGAGGAAAGTCTGCCTGAAGGGTCACTAAGGTCCTTCTTTAAGGCAAGGAGTGCTTCTCTCTCTGAGCCTATGAATTGGACACTGAAATTCCGACAAGCTGTAATGACTAAAGAATGGTAAGAGAATAAGGGCACAACTAACACAGAGTGAAAAAAGAGATGAAAAGCTGAAGAGAAGGAGCCAAAGAGATCCATCCTGACAAGATCTCTTTTGCAATCACAATGAAATTCCCAAATGAATTTATAATGAAATTATGGGTGGGATTAGCAGTAAATGCTCATTTTGGAAATAGAATTTGCTCACACTGTTCAAATCATTAATATGGTGGAGGCCTACAGGTGGCATGCCCACTTTTCCAAAGTGCTGAGAGGTCACTTGGGTTTGTATCTTATAAAATTTTGCCTCATGAACATATGGATATACTGTTCATACCCATACAGATGTCTAAATATGAGAATGGCATCATGTGTTGGATACATCCGACTGCAAGTCGACAATTGGGTTTTAATTCAATTGAATAATAAGGTTCTCCTGATGGATGTGGATATTTTAAGAGGCAAGAGAATAATGGAAACTTGGACCTCTGTGCAGCTAGTCTTTGAACTGTATCATGTGTGCACCCATTGAATAAGGCCAGTTATGAAGCATTTGTATGCAATACACATGCACTCTAGGCATGAATTGCAGCGAGTATAAAATGGATACCATTATGTGACATCATCTTTTTCTTTTTTTCTTTCAATCTAAAGAAAAAAATCATATAGCCCATATATATATATAGAGAGAGAGGGAGAGAGAGGGAGGGAAAGAGAGATGAATCCCTACCTCCTCCTTTGAAATCATCTTTTCTGCAGGGTTTTTGCATTCATGGGGCAACGGCAAAGTCCTAAGTCCTTACTGGGTCCTCGTCATTTGCTAAAATTTCTGTTTGGGCTCATAAACAAACCACGTTTTAGCTAAAACAGGCCTTCATATTCCACTACTGGCGACTCTTGGGCTCTGTAGGCATAACATAAAATTATGGAAAAGATACAGAAAGACTTTATGCTCTCGTTGAGAGTCGAACTCAAGACCTCCCGCTTACTAAACGGGTGCTCTAACCAACTGAGCTACGAGAGCATTTTACTTGTTCAGGCTAAACAAATAACATTTTTTCACTAATTTATAAGTTTGGAAGATCAACAGGTTGGATAAGATCCCAATTTCTCTTGCTACTCGACTAAAAGGAATTTGAGGGAATGGGAGGTTTCTCTCTTGGCTTTCAGGAGTGCACACACTGCTTCTCTGTCTTCAAGTTCAAATCTTCGGAACTGTACTCCAAAGAGAATGTGCATGATAATGGGTGGTGGTGGCGGTGGTCATCAATGCCCGGATGTTCATTTGGCGGACAAAGCAGAGGAAAAATCCGAAACAATATCAGACCCATCAAAGCGTTTTCAGTTGGGACGCCTCCATTTCCTCTCTTTAACCCTCCCAAAGTCGAGGAAGAATCTCCTTCCGAGGTTTTCTCTCTCTTTTTCTTTCTTTCTTTCTATGAATGTATGTATATTGAAAGATTCTTCTCTTCTCTTGCTGGTTAATTCCTTTTTTCTAAGTAAGTCAATGTCATTGCCCCGGGAGTAACAGCTGGAGCCTGTAGATCCTGATTTCTACAAGATAGGTTATGCTAGAAGCATGCGTGCCTATGGAGTCGAATTCAAGGAAGGTCCTGACGGTTTTGGAGTCTTTGCTTCCAAAGACGTTGAACCACTTCGTCGTGCCAGGGTGGGTGAGAGCTGCTTCTATTTAAGCAAATGCGTGCTTTTGTCATTGGTAGCCCCATTTTTCTAGGTTTTCTATTCTTTGATTTATGTATTGGACCTCTTCCAGCCTTTTGTGCCAGTTGGAGAATGACATGTGATTTATTGCTCTTCCCTTCTGATATATTTGACCTTCTTTTATGCTTGCATTGCTGTATGAATTTGACGCCAAACACGATGCTGTTATAAATCCTATGTGGTTTTATACTTGGGCAGATGATTATGGAAATCCCCATAGAGTTGATGCTAACTATTAGCAAGAAGCTTCCATGGATGTTTTTTCCGGATATAATTCCAATTGGTCATCCAATATTTGATATTATTAACTCAACCAATCCGGAGGTACGTTCCCCTACACTGGTTCATTTCGTCATAATTGTTAATCTCTTCTCCGCTACTCCTTTCTGTGTCTTTTGACTTCTATACCTTACATGCTTGCCATGTATTCTTTCATTGAATGATATGCAGGTAAAGGACTGACTTTCGCCACATGCTAATTTTCCCTTTTATTTTCTTTTGTTTTTTTCTGCAATTTTTTCCCCTTCATTTGTGCCAGACAGATTGGGACTTGAGGTTGGCGTGCATTCTTCTATATGCATTTGATTGCAAGGATAACTTTTGGCAACTATATGGGGATTTCTTACCTAGTGCAGATGAATGCACTAGCTTGCTTCTAGCTACAGAGGTGTGTGCCAGATGTGTTACAGTAATTTATGGGTTGCCATGGGAAAGAACCCCTCCAGCAAGCTAACATAGAGGATTCTTCTGTCTGTGTGGCTGCTTCAATTGTCCATCAATTCCTGCATGTGTACAGTAGTAAAAGCTGACCAAATGAGTAAACGCACAGAAACAATCCTTAAAACTTAGATACCGGTGTATACCGGTGTAGGCTTGAGAAACAGCAAACCTAAAATGTAAACTGTCATTAAATGGGATTGCTAGCTTTATAAAAGTTGAGGGTGCTGAATTTGCTTTACTTCATTCAAAAAATTTCGTTGATTTCATTGCCTCTTGGTAATCGCTTCTTGAGTGTCTTGTTCTTATGTTAAATTCTATGGACCTTTTTAGCCTTGTTGCATAGTCAATTTTGTAGGAGGATCTTTTGGAGCTGCAAGATCCAGATCTTGCATCAACAATGAGAGAACAGCAGCATCGAGCCCTGGAATTTTGGGAAAAGAACTGGGTATAGAGAAAAACACCTATATCAGGGACTGCTAGAATTTTTTCTGTAACATTTTTCCATAACACAACATAAAATCTTCAATAACTCTGCTTATCTTTAACCCACACAGCACTCTGGTGCTCCCCTGAAAATAAAGCGCCTTGCTTGTGATCCTGAGAGATTCATTTGGGCAGTTACTATGGCACAATCACGGTGCATTAACATGCAGATGAGGATCGGTGCTTTAATTCAAGATGCTAATATGTTAGTTCCTTATGCTGGTAGGTTCCTATTATAAGATCACTTTTCTTAACACTTTTAATTTGTTAGTGCCTCAACCATTTTCTTTTTATCTGTGATAACAGGCTTCCTGTTCATATTATTTCACTTTTCCCTATAATGTCTTTTCAGTTGCTTTCTATTTTTTTAAGTATATTTAAGGTAAATCGGGATATTCTGCAGACATGCTAAACCATTCTTTTGAGCCGAATTGCTTTTTCCACTGGCGATTCAAGGATCGCATGCTTGAGGTGATGATAAATGCGGGACAGCACATTAAAAAGGGAGAAGAGGTACTATTTTTTTGTGTTTCTTGATTTTGACTTTGAAGAAGCCCCAAATAGAAGGCCCCGAGAAACATCTATGCATTTGAAAAGTAGACTCTCTTTTCAACAACATATTTGTATGAGAAAAGCAATAATGAGCGACTTTTGAGATTATGATCTGTTTCAATTCATTATTTCTGGTCATTTCCTGAGTCAAACAACTGCATCATCAAAATCAGAAAATTTGGCATAATATTTTAGAAGGTTAACCCCCAAAACATTGTTGCAAGATTTTGCCCCTAAAAGGCCAAACTGACAGTCCAGTCAAAGTTGATTCTTTTGATTCATAAGCAAGTTGGTGATCAGCAGTATCTTGATCTTCTTGACTTGCTTGTGAAAGGGTATCTGATTCTGTAGGTTCCATAAATTTTGGCAGATGACTATCAATTACATGAATGGACAGAGGAACAACACAATCATGCAAAGATATGGTTTCTCATCACCTGTGGTAATCTGCTGTGAGCTTCACTTCATGCCAAAAGGAATTTTTTTTTTTTAGTATTTTTTCCAATAAATTTTTTTAGTGTTTCTAGCTTCCCTTGTTTGTGGGACCAGAGGAGACAGCATTTGAAATAGCTATGTTGTTAAGAAGTTAGTTGAGCCATGTTTCCTAACATATTATCACACACACACACAATTTACGGAGCTCTTATCTTCAAAGTAAATTCAGTCAACTTGGCATCTAGGTATGTCTAACTTATATGAGCATTCAGAATAGTTTGTAGTTACCTGCATTGTCCATATTTACCCTTACCTATTTTGCCGTTTGTTTCAATTGTGATCTCTTAGGGATTGTCTTCTGTCCGAAAGTTTTAACCTGTTATTGCATCTGATTGAATATTGCAGAACCCTTGGGATGTAATCCCATTCTCTGGCAATGCACGGATTCATTTGGATTCATTCCTATCAGTTTTTAATATATCAGGCCTTCCTGAAGAATATTATCATAACAGTATGAATCGTACATTTTTTTTTCTTTTCTTTTTTTGCTCCTCAATTTTCTCTTGCAACTTTCCCTAAATGACATTTTGGTAGCTGAATTTCTAACATGTGTATCCAATTGATCCCTACAAACACTTTATAGCAGGCCAGCTATCTGACAAAGGAGACACGTTTGTTGATGGAGCAGTCATAGCAGCAGCAAGAACATTGCCAACTTGGTCAGATGGAGACATGCCTCCTGTCCCAAGCACAGAAAGAAGAGCTGTGAGGGAGCTGCAAGAAGAATGCCATCAGATGCTAGCAAAATTTCCTACAACTTCTAAGGAAGACGAGAAACTGCTAGGTAAATTGCCATTCCCTGTCTTTAGTAATGTTCTGGATGGGACAGCACAGCAGGAACAGCAACATTGTGATAGACGTCTTATGGAACCACAGCATTTGTATCCATTTTCCTCACCGTCTTCTACCTCATGCAGATTCTATGACAGAAGCCAGGACCCTCGAGGCTGCAATAAAGTATGTGCTTCAAACATGTGTATTCCCAAAGCATTTATCTCTTTAAGTTATTATTCTGATTTCAAACTAAAAGTCAAAATTCTCACAGGTACAGATTGCATCGGAAGTTGTTGATTCAGAAGGTGATCCAGACATTGGAAATCTATCAAGAGCGGATATTGTTCTGAGCATAGAGTTGGTGGGGGTCTCTTTGGATGATCCCTTGACAATTTTGCTTTGTATCCCATGTGCTGAAAGAGAAGGAATACAGTCATCTGCGCTGCAGTTCTTGCTTGGACTCAATGCTTTGTTTTCGACGTCCAAAAAAAAAAAAAAAAAAACCGAAAAACAAAATGAACCTAGTTTTCCATGGATGGCTCACTTGAGAATGTAGCTCAATTGTAGACATGTCTGATTTGCTCAACCGGCTTGATGGGTCTTCATTATCACATAATGTTATGATGGCTGAGGAAGGCTTTATTAGTCAAACTCCAAGGGCTGGCCCAGCGTTACAGAACCTGGCAGCCAACGTAGGTCTGACTGTGTGTCTCTCTATTTTTCATTCTTTTTTCTTTTTCTTTTTTTCAACGTATGAAATCTTGAGTGAGTTGTTGTTAAACAATAAGAATTATTTTCTTTTATTTATATATATAAATTTTATATTTTTTTTCTCTTAAAATTAAATTCTAAATTTCTAAAATAAAATTTAAATTTTTAATTATTATTTTTTTGACCCAAAGTTACGACCGACGGGCGATTTTTTCTATTTATTATTATTATTATTATTATTTGTTTTGTATTATTGAAGAGCAAAGCCCAAAAATGGGTCGCCCCGAAGTGGAAATGGATACAGACCACAAAACGGAGCCCAGCCCACCTACCTACAATCCGACCCAAATTGCTCCCGAGACCGACTCCCCTCTCTGTTCGCCGCTCTGCATAAAAATCTCAGAATTACAATTACATCTTTGCTTGGTTGTTTGCTGCGTCTGTGGTGACTGTTGATTTGATATCTATTCTCTCCGCCCAGGTTCCCCCTTCTCGCGGTTTCCTGCATTATTAGGAACTTGCACACCGGCTGTTTGTTGAAATGTCCAAACTAGTTTCTTTTATCTATACTCTCCTTGTTTATTACTTGAGTTTCATGTCATTTATACAAATCATCCGACTAAATTTTATTCATTAAGTTGAGAAAGAACGGTTCTTGTGTCTTTGAAGCAGCAGAAGACTGAAAAGCGAGGATGAGTAGTGCGGGGGGAGGCGGCGGCCTGAAGAGTCTTCTGGCGGCGGCAGTCACCCAAGGAGTGGCGGAGGCAAGGGCGAGGATATTTGGGCACGTGCTCAATCCGACTGGGCAGAGATCTCCCCACAAGATTTTGCGACGGAAGATCATAGGTGACAAGATCGCTCAGTGGTACCCACATGACATCAGGAAGGACGACCCTCTTGTCATGGCCCGCTTTGAACAAGAGTATGTCTGTCCTCTTCAACCGCTCAGTATCTGCTCGATGATTTTGCTAATTTTGACGTTTGACTTCTTTTGGATTGGAGGGCTTTTATGAATACGTTTAGGTTGAATGCGTTCCGACTTTTATGCACTGAGCTTCTAATTGTCTCTGCTTACTTGCATAGATTGAATGCGTTTAGGTTGAATAGCAGGGAAGGAAGACAGCCCTCCTTCCGCTCTTGGCCTAGGTTCCAGCGTTGCATACTCGGTCCAATCGGCCAATGAAAGGAGGGCTGGTGACCAACATTTTGTAAGAATTAGAGGGGTTTGGCTTTGAATCCCAACCCCAGAGCTTTTGTTCTGGTGACCAACCAAAATGCTAATTATTTGGCATGCGTTTCCCTCCCTATTGACAGTAACATTGGTCATATCAAGCGTAGGAAACTTATGCTGGGTGTGATGGATTGGTCATATCGAAGCTACCAACCACACACCCTTTCATGCAAAACCCTTGTAGCTTTGCTATCTCTTAGCAAAATATTTCCTTTATATATATTGCCCACTACCATATGAAGGATGAAGCATTTTATATAAGGATAAAGGATGAAGGTTTTTTTATTTGAGTGATGGTTAAAGCATGAATTTTTTATTGTTGGTTACAGTATATTTCTTTTGTGAAATAAAGAAAAAAAAAAGGGCCCGCAGAAGATGCAGTAGATAGTTCACTGTTGCCTCTGTTTTATTTACTTCCATAGTGTAAGGCACTTAGGGGTTATAAGCCATACACCAGCTCTCATTTGTTCCAGAAATTTCTACTGAATGTTGTGGCATTATATTTGAGGCTTATCTTATTAACTGGTTCCTGGGCTTTTGTCGAAAATGATTTTATTGATGCTTGTCCTTCAAACGATATCAGCTTCTTTTTAGTGTTTTTTTTTTTTTTTATTGGCTTTATACTTCCTTTCAGCCCTCATTGAATTGACCTTGTTATGTTCCATCGGAGATTTTTAATTGAAAACTTTGAAATGTAAAATTTAACTGTTTTGGTTCATAATTCAATTATGCAAATTCACTGTTTGATGTGCTCTGTTTACCATTTTTGGGCAGACGCTTATCAAAGCTTGAGATGTATAAGCGTCGTGGGAAGGGACCACCCAAGAAGGGCCATGGAAAGGGTGCACAGAAGCGTAACAAAGGGAGATGATTTCATTTAACGGGAAACAAAAAGGAAATGGGATTTCTTTATCATGTTCTTGAATTCACCTTTTGTTTTCTTTAAATAGCTTGAAGTTACTGTTCCTTTCCAACACAGTCGTCAGTAAATACTACCTCCGTGATGCCAATGAGCATACATTGCTGAGGCGGACCATTAAAGACATCTAATGCAACTTGTGGATTGCACCATTCCTGAGTATCTTACGAATATGTGTTCCGGATACAGGATATGGTCAATAAATTGGAAAATAATTATGGACTTCCTAAGCAAACTCTGATTTAGGCATTTCTTTACCAATAATCCCCACAGGAACAAATTCCATTCCTAAAATGATGGAACCTTCTTACGTCTCTGAGGATGATCTCTCTGTTTACTATCTTTGAGATGTACTTAGTGGCAGTATGGCAGTCATCGCAAACTCTAAGGTTCTTGGCGACTCTAATTGTAGCACCCGGTGGGGTGTTCAGGATGCCAAAAGCAATTGCCAGTTTCTCACTGTGCCCGCATAGCAAAGTTTCTTTCTCCTCCTCGTCAATGTTGTGAAGTACACAAGACGTATCAGGCACGTAACCCTCTTTTTTCATTCTTTCTGACAAGGTGTCCAGAAAATCATAGAGTTTTTCACTTTGTGGATGTGATAAATCCCCAGCCAAAAACTTATGGACCTCGTCTCCATATTCAATCCAACTAAAGCCAGGTTCTTTCCTTATTCCCGAATCTTTCATCTTTCTTCTCACGTTCATTGCCTTCTCCCAAAGTCCAGCAGATGAGTATATATTAGACAGTAGAACATAGTGGCTGGCCACATTTGGCTGCAATTGAAGGAGATTCTTGGCTGCAATTTCCCCTATTTCTACATTTTGATGAATCCGACATGCTCCAAGCAAGCTACTCCATGCCCCGACTTTATCAAAATCAGAAGGCATGGTATTGATAATTCCATAGGATTCTTCCACTCGTCCTGCACGACCAAGCAAGTCCACAATACAAGCATAGTGTTCTGGTGTAGGTTCAATTCCATGGTCATCTTTCATTCTATGGAACAAGCTGAGGCCTTCATCTAGCATCCCTGAATGACTGCAAGCAGCGAAAATTGCTATAAAAGTAACTGCAGTAGGCTTTACTTCCCCACCATTTGCTCCTTCGGCTACCATACTTTTGAACAGTTTTAAGGCTTCATCCCCTTTCCCATGCATCCCATAGGCCATGAGAATTGAATTCCAAGTGATAGAGTTTCTAGTGGGCATTTGATCGAATACTCTTTGAGATAAGTCTAAGCAACCAGATTTGCCATACATATCAACTAATGCACTTCCTACAGTAACATCCGATGCCAATGCATGTCTGATGGCATAAGCATGTATCTCTTTCCCCTTTGTTAAAGCTGCCAAGGATGCACAACCAGGAAGGACTGTCATGAGAGTTATTGAATTAGGTTTGAAAGGGGCTTTTTTGTTTTCCTTATCGTCATCATGGCTGTTGTTCTCTTCTTCGTCTTCTTCTATTATTTGCATCTGACGTAGCAGCAGAAGTGCATCATCAGAACGTCCACAAAGAACATAACTCGTGATCATCGTATTCCAAGAAACTACATCTCTAACTTCCATGCTATCAAATATAGTCCTTGAAATTTCCATCTTTCCCATCCTGGAGTACATATCCATAAGTGCATTTTGGACATATACGTCCCTCTCCAAGCCCCTCTTAATGACATATCCATGTATACCTTCTTTGTGAGAAAATGATTCCGAGTGTACACAAGCAGGTACAACACTTGCCATTGTGGTTTCATTAGGACAAAGTCCTTCGGCAGCTTCCATTTCAAGGAAGAGCATCAAGGCCTTGTCATGATGCTCGTTTTGTGCATAACCAGTGAGCATAGCATTCCAAAGTCCAGTTTTCCTGACCAAAATACTATTGAAAACTCGCTGACCACTGTCAACCTGTCCACAATTGCAATACATGTCAACTAAAGCACTTCCAACAAAAGAATTCTCAATTAAATAGCCATTTTTCAAAGCATGAGCGTGAATTTCCTTCCCAGCACTTAACATCTCAAAGAAGGAGCAAGCCGGAAGAGCACTTGCAAATGTGACCCCGTCAGGTTTAACTCCTTCAAGAACCATAAGCTGCAAGAATGCCAATGCTTCCTGGAACCGTTCATTTTGTGACAACAAGCTTATCATGGTGTTCCAGGAAACCAAATCACGGTCCTCAAACAATTCAAATAACGCTTTTGCATCATTTACCCTACCAAGTTTGGCATACATAGCCATCAATGCGTTGTTGGTAAAAGTTCTCCAATGACCATTTCTAAAACAATACCCATGGGCTTGCTTTCCAAGTCGCAAGCCCTCGCGCTCGGGCAAATTAGAACAGGCGAGCGCTATGCTCACCAAAGTAAACGAGCTCGGCCCAAAATTCTCCGACAACATAGACCTAAATGCCTCTAGAGCGAGCTCCCATTCTTCAAACCGACACAAGGAATTAATAATTGAATTCCAGGAAACTTGGTCTCTCTCGGAAATTCCGTCAAACACTTGGTTGACATCATCTAAAGTTCCGCACTTACCGTACATGTTGACAAGCGCATTAGCAATGGTGACAGAAGACGACGCGTAGCCAGATTTAATAACATGGGCATGAAGCTGTTTCCCCAAATTCAAATCCTGGAGGCCTGCCACGGCCTTCAAGACTGCAGGGAAGGCAAAGTTATCCGGCGAAACACCCGAAAGAATCATGTCAATGTAGGTGGAAAGAGCTTCATGGAACTGGTTGGAGTTTGTCTTAGAGCGGATGGAATCGACCCAAGAGGCCCGTGAGAGAGACTTGGGGACGGGCAGCTGCTTTGGGAAAGAGGTGGAGACGAGTGGCAGAGGAGGAGGAGGAGAGGCGGGCGGTTTGTGAAGTGTTGTTGTTTGGAAGGCGGAGAGACGAGGCGGAGACGAGGGGACGGAGATTGGGGAGGGCGGGGGTTGGGTGCAAGAGGCCGCCATTTATTCTCGGAGGCAGCGGTTGAAGGCAGAGCGTTTAGTTTACATCCGACCGAGTTACAGCTGAGACGCGTTTCGGTATTTGCTCTCTCTGCCTGGCACAATTGACATCAGGGGGATAGAGTTATACATGCAGGAGCTCCTCCCTGCCACTCAAACCCAATCAGCCACTCCTCGATGTCGTTATTCTTTTCCGGCTTAGCCTCTTGGGGTTTATCAATGATTTATTACATGTGGTTTTGTTCTTATTATAACTCACTATTAACTTTCAAACCATCTCTGACTCTACAAATGAAATTCAAACCAGATATAGCCCACCTCTTAATTTTGTCATATCAATCTCCCGAAATGTTGCCAATGATGTGTGTTATATTTTTATTGAGAATTTTTTTTTTTTAATTTCAATATTATATTAAGAGTTATTATTTTTCATTAATTCTTTATGAATGTAAACGCATTTTATACGTTATGCTACTTAGGCTATTCAATAATTCTTTGGTAAAATGTCTCATATTAATAATACAATAGAAAGAACACAAGTTTAGGATCCATTAATTTCATATTCAAACCTTCACTTTATATTGTAATGACTTTTCACCCTTCATTGTGCTTTAAAAAAATAATAAATAAATAAATAAATAAACTATTTAATGAATGAAGTAGTCACGGACTCGACATAAGTACAGAATGATTAAATTTGCTCAACTATAAAGAAATAATAATAAAAAAAGTAAAACAAAATAACTAACTATATTATAAAAATTACTAAACAATCAAATAATTCAACTTCATTATTGTTGGAAAAAGACGCTTTTTGATACCTAAACTTTATCATATATATTGTTTTAGGATGACACGTCTTGTTATAAGTTACTTAGCAATATATGTGATATCATGTCTTATTTGCATATCACTCTTCGAGAATGAAACAAAGTTAATGCTCATTTACAAAACATGCTTCTAGGAATAACAATGGTTCTTTACCTTGGCTCGTCCCGATGGAGGCGAGATCAACAAAGGTTAATAGAGAAATGAAATTTTCCAAAATGTTTAAATTAAGATGAGAGTAAAAATACTATTTATATTCTTTTGTCACGGGTTATTACTTTTTTTTTAAATAACAATTTATTAAAATGTGAGATACTCATATTTATATGAATAAAATCTCTTTTTTTTTATCTGATGTATAATGTGCAAGTCAAATTATTCTATATCTGAAATATAACCCATATGTAACACCTCGGCCCCACTCTCACTCAAAGTTTACCTTGAAATTAATGATTTATTATTTTGTCTTTATAAATAATTTCGTAATTTCGAACATACCTTTTGTTGTCGTCGCCGAAGCATTGATCTTGTATGTGAACTTCTATTGAAATGTAGGCTCTTTTGTCTTTGTTGACGATGAGTCTTTTGAAATTGATCGATGTTAAAGGTAAAGGCGGTGTACAAATATCAAATAAAGATGATGGCCAGAGATTTTTAGGTGAGAAGAAGACAATTCAATGACAGAGCGGTGATGCCAGGCTCAGTGGCGAGATCGGTGTTATGCCGATGAAGAAGAACAATAAATTGCAACGAATTGAGCGAGGTGAGAAGTGAGATCGGTGGGAAGTTGTGAGATCGATGCTACTGAGTTCCCGAACACTGTTAAAAAGATTAAACTTTTCGTAGACAAGTTAAAAGTATTTTAGCAAATACAAACTTTTGAATAAACTAGACATTTACTCAACATCAAAAGAAGAAAGAAATCAAACTATATAAAAAAAAAAAATTGATGAGGACTGTTGATTTAACCACCGCATATGATAAATACCATCTAATTTTGGCATAAAGTTAACCAAACAAAAGAAAAAAAAAAGTTAAGGGTTGGGGAAGGCAGAGTTGAGTGAAGGTTTAGAATAATAACTCCTTAGAGTGTTGTTATAGACTTTAAGAGTCGAAAACAATCTCCCGAAGAATGGTTGAACACTCTGGCTGTGAGGCCTAACTCTTTTTTTTTTTTTTTGGAAATAAAATGGGATAAAAAGAAAAAGAAAGAAGATAAATTGTTTGAAATGAATTATTTTGGTATTGAAATTATGGAATCAGATTGAGGGTTGAAACGAATTGAATTGTGGAACACATAAGGAACTTTCGATGTTGAAACATTGAGAGCCCTTTCAAAATTATAGGTAAACCAAACAAAGAAATCTGGTTGTTTTAAAAATCATTACATTATCCATTTAAAATTACTGCTAAATTCTAGTTCACCAATAGCTACTAAAACCTTTTAATACCATTACATTTCAACATACAAGGTAACAGTTTAGTACCATTGTATTAAAACTATTTACATCAAATTTGAATTGATACTTAACTCATTCAAAATCATTGCATAAAAATACAAATAATATTAACTTTGTTCTACTACCTTAAAATTATTACTTTAAATAATGTCAATTGGAAATTGTCACTATAAACTGTTACTTTTGAAATATATCACAATAATTTTTTATTACTATCAAAAAATTGTCACATATTGTGAAAGTATATTTATACAACAATTATAACCGCTATCACATATTATTTTAGCAACAATTTTAAACTATCATAAATAAACCACTACTATAAATACTTTATAGTATAGTGTTGAGTAGTTGGAAGACTAACTCTTTATGATTAACTAAGAAAGTAACACTTATACAAACAATTACCTATGCTATTATATATTACTTAATTCATATAGTCTTCCTTCCTAGTAGTATTTGTTAAGAGCTTGATAAGTGTAGCTAGTAGTCTATATGTGATGATGTGAATAATCAGTATAAACTTAACTTAATTGCTTCGAAAAAGTGTGTAAACCTAAATGGTTTAAAGGGCTACACCACCAAAACTACCTGTAATACAAACTTTGCTTTATTATCCAAGCTTGGAAGAGAGATCCTCAACAAAAAGGAAAATTTTTAGGTGCAAGTGTTAAAGGCCAAGTATTTCCATAAATATGACTTCTTTCGAGTTTTGAAAGGCTTTAGTTATTCACCTATTTAGTATGTTATTCTTAAGAATTGAGATGTTTTATAAAGGAGCCTTCACTGTAGCAAAATAGATGGAAGGACATAAAGTTCTAGAATATTGCATGGTAATAAATGTCCTGTTAACTAAAATTGAAATTACCAATCTAGTGGGAATTGTGAATACTTATTTAATTATCAATGGTGAATGGAACTAAAACTTATTAGCTTGAAAGATCCTAGATAATGTATGTATGCTTCTTCATAATATTTATGTATCCTCTTATTCTAGGATTTGTGATTAATATTATGGATATTAGACGCCGAGCAATTCTCCATCAAGGGAGCTTATGAATGTTTAGTTAATGAGAAAACAACTTGTACAAATGAATGGATGTGGATTTGTTAATTCTTGCCTCTAACATATGAAAATATTAATATTGCTACTTTGGAAAGAAAGGCTCCTCATAAATGTACAAAAGGTTTATACTTGACCTTACAAATAATAATGCAGGTAAACATTGCATATTGCATTAGGAAAATTTGGAAGATGTCCTTTACAATTATGCTCACACCAAAAGAGTTTGGAATATCATGTTTTGGATGCTAAATTTTGAACATTGTCACTTAAATTCTATTAAAGAATGAGTAAAATAAGGTTTCTATGTTAGTAAGTTGGTAACTACTCAGAATTGTTCTTTTCAACGCCAAAAAAGTCTGGAATATCAAGTTGTTTCTATTTTAATGTTGTGTTATCTATGAAATTGACAAAATATAGTTCTTTTTGCCACATGCACTCCTTTAAGGGTGGTAAAAGTAATAGGAAAATAGGCAATTAAAATTTTTAACATTTACTCCATGAAAAGATTGTTGCAGATGCAATCAATATATGCTAGCCCCTTATATAAAAATTCAATTAGTTTGCAATCATATGTTATTGTTGGTTTTATAGGTCAATGTTGATGGTTGTATGGATAAACTTCATGTTTGGTGGGTTTTGATAATGTAGCTAAGGACTATTATAACTTATAGATTTATGGTTTTTAAGGCTCTAATGGTATTTTTATGGCCATTGGAATGGATCTACAAGTTATCTATGTATCATTGGAAACAACATAGTTAAAGGGGTTTCACCAAATTGTCATGGAGACAAATTTGAAAATAATATTTTTGCAAATTTTCTTGTTCATTTAGGTGTTACTATTACTTCTTCACTCATAATTTTGGAAAATCCCCTAATTGGTATGAATGCACTACTTTAAGCAGATATATTTAAAGTGACTACCCTTAAGGGTGAAAAGTTTAGGTTCTATTTAGTATTAATGCAATTTTCTAATTTTTTTTTATACAAGCAAAAATAAAATGTTTAGTTATTACTATCTAATTTTTTTATCCCAAAATTTGAAATTATTTTTGAAGAAAAAAAATCACTTCTTTAAAACCATAAAAAGAACATTTCAATATTTTATATATAATTTTTTTTATATTATATATAATTTTAACTCTCTTTTTATAATAATTATCGTTGTCTTTTTCATGCGTCATTTTTTTTACTCTAAGCTTTATCTTTTTCCCTTTATATCATCTTTTTTTATTTTTACCTTATATGTCTTTTTACTTAAACTTTTTCTCTATACCTTTTTTTTTTTCTCTTTACTTTATATTTCTTTCTACCTAGACTTTGTCTTTTTACCTTAACTTTCTCTCTCTATATTGTCTTTCTATTTATATATTATATTTCTCTCTCTTTTTTATCTTTCCCTCTTTACTTTATCTTTCTCTCTCTACCTCATTTTTTTCTTTCTACATTATATTCCTCTTTATTTAAACTTTCTTTACCTACATTATTTTCTCTCTCTTCCTCATTTTTCTTTCTTTACCTTGTTTTTTTTCTTTACTTTATCTTTCTCTTTGTTAAAACATTTTCAAAATAAAAATCAGATATGTTCATAGGTTTATTAGATGGGTATAAAAATATATCTTTTTATAAAAGAATACATTCAAAAAGTCATACTTATTAATACAAAGAGACATCTTACTTAGCTAAATAACTATCGAAATACTATATATATGGTAGTTCTTTTTTTAATTGAAAGGAGAGAATATATAAAAAAATATTATTTTTTATTAGAATAATTTTAAATAATATATATTTTTTAAAAATATTTGATTTTAACAATATAAATTAAAATTAAATATATTTTATTTTACTTTATAAGAAAATTCAATATAACCTAATTGTATCATTGTAAAGACAAATTTTGTTTTAAAGAAAGTGATATTGGATACATGATTTGATACAATTCTTTAATTTCTAATATAATTTTATTTTCAATTTAACAATTTTGAAATAAAATTAGTTTGTAATTGGAGCGTTGAAATAATGGCTTCCACGTTTCATGAAACTTAAGAAGAAGGGGTCAAGTATGTTCTAATTTGATTAAAACATGTCTTTCTTCCTAAATATGCCAAAAACATTAAATCATGATCATGATTTTCAGGTTGTTTACATACTTGAACAATTGTCATGGTTGCATACGAAGCTTTTGGATTGTGGCTAAGAATAATTGTTTGGTTTCACATATACATATTTTAAGACCATATAACGGTTTACATATATTGATCATATTCAAGAGAAAACTACCAATTTTTGAATGGCCATCACAGTAGTCATGCAGATAGTTTAAAATGGATCTGCATGATGGGTGTCTTCGACAAAAGGAAGTTCACCCTCTGTGCCTTTTGCTTCCTTGGAAAGAAAGTGTTAATTCCTTTGAAAGGACAACCTCAGTTAAAATTTGAAAAAAGAAAAAAAAACAAGAGAAAAGAAAATGTATGGATATGCATGTATAATGGTTATGTAGAATCTATCATATAATTAGTGGTTTTATTAAAAATCGGAGGCCCTTTTAAGGAACGTTGTTTCCTTAGGAAGGATGTCGGCTGAGAGTCAGAGGAATTGTTAATTTCTTCCAACACCAAGAACTTGTACGAAGAATGGTGGGTGCCTGCATTAAAAGTGGCCTTGTACGTGCATGAAAAGTGACTTTTCATGCTTAAAGTGCCCACTGGATATTGTACAGGAGGCCATAAAATGGTTTAAAAAAAAAACAAATTGCCAATTGGAGGCATCAAAACCTTTGCCAGGCAGCATTATTGTCATTGGACACGATTTTTATATAACCGTTTGCTTGAAATATAAGCCTAGCCGCTAAATCAAGCAGAATTTTTTTTTTTTAACATTTATTGTCAGCAACTTTCACTCCGTTAAAGTCTATTATAGAAAATAAAGAGAAGAGTTGTGGCTATATTTTTTTTTTATTAATTAAAATAAAAGAAAAGTCGTTACATTTGGATTTCAAACCCAATGCTTTCTAAAGGAAGAAGATATGCATTATGCACTTGGTTAAGGGCATACTCTTGATGGCTTTTAATTAAATCAGTAAAAAGAAAAGTTTTTAGAACCCAGAAATTGTGGCTCTCGGTATATTGTAGTAACCACTTGGTGGCTAATTGTACCCTTGTCGATAAATATGACTCTTGGAAAGTCAATTGTACAAAATTAATTAAAAGGGTTGACGTGAGTTTTGGCTAACAAAATATTAAAAAGGATAATTGTCAAGTGTAGATCACCATAATGGGACATTGACTTAACATTTAATACAATGTCAACTTTTAAATTTAATGAATCAAAATATATTATCAATATAATTAATTATGTGTATCTCAAAATAATATTTGATTCTCATATTATATAAAAAAGATGGGTTTCCAAAACTCTTAAGAAATTAAAAAAGTACTCTATAATGAGTTCATAGTCTATTTATATGAATGTAAAAAGTGTTGATAGTTTTAATAAATTTAAAAATTTAGTGTTGAGATATTCATAAAAATAATTTGAAAAAAATATTATTTAATATGTCAATTAATTAAAAAATATAATATTATATAATTAATTATGTAAATTAATTTTATAACTTATTAATAAAAATAGTTATTCAAAACTTATCTACCATATTATTTAGATTTATTATAATATATTTTTATTATATCATTTTTGTTTATATATTTAATTTTTAAAATGATAAAAAAATTGTTATATTTCAAATATTTTAAAAATAATGAGAGATTGTTGGAACATTTTATAATTGTAAATTAGACACATTTTTTGATTTATTTAGTAGTTATATAAAGAATTTTGTTTTTCATAAAAGAAACACATATTTATTAGTATTAAGAAATATTTCTTTTGACCAAATAATTCTTAGATCATATTATATATATATTGGTCTTACTTTAATCAAAAGGAAAAAAGTATATAAAAAACATTATTTTTATTAGAATAATTTTAAATAATATTCAAATTTGTTAAAATGTTAATTTTAATAATATAAATTACAATTAAGTATATTTTATTTTATATTATAAAAAATTAGTTATAATCTAACTGCATAATTATAATTTATAAATTTATAAAATATATATTTGATATACAATATAAAATAATTTTTTTTATTTCTAATATAATTTTATTTTCGGTCTCTATCTTGTCCTTCTCTTTTTGCCTTATCTTTCTCTCCTGACCTAAAGTCTTCTCTTTTTGTATTTGATCACAAAATTACATGCATTGCATACATTCTCGTATAATTACTATTATCAACCAAAACAAAATAAAATCTCAAGTAAACATAAATATTATAAGATAAATAACAAATAATAAAATTAAAATACCATATATCAAAAATCAATAGTAAAATAATTAAATGAGTCCTTGAATTGTCATATTATTGTTTCATTTTCTTTTTGTTCTTTTTCCTCGTCTCAATTAAAAAAGAAAAAAAGAAAATAAAAGTAAAAGGAGAAGAAAAAACTTAAATAATAATAATAATAATAATAATAATAATAATAATAATAATAATAATAATAATAAAGGAGCTTGTAGAAAAGGTGATATAAAAATGTGATGAAACAAAAGCAAAATAATATCAGTAGTCCATCTTTTTTTTTTCTTTCTTTTTTGTTACATTAGTAGTCAATCTTTTGATCACGTAAAGTATACATATAATTATTAAGAAATAGAAGATGAAAACTTAAAAATAAGGATAAATTTGAATAAACTTAGACGATAAAAAGGTGCAATGTGATTAAAAAATCATGTAAAATTAGTGAGATAATTATTATGGGTTTTAGGAACTGAGAAGAGGTCTGAGCCAAGGGTCTCCGATTTCTGCTGAAAACAATGGTGACATTTCATATTTTTCCCGTTTGTGGGGAGGGGGGAACGAGAGTGGAAACGAAAATTGATTTTAATGGAGAGACAAATGTCAAGGGTTCATTATTTTTCTCATTAAAAGGTAATTTATTAAGATATATAATATTAATATTTATATAATTTAAAATTTTTTAGTGAAAAAATCAGCTCATACCTAATAATTAATCAATTATTTTAATATATTTATTACATTTTTTTTCACTAAATTTATTAATATTTTTATCAAAAATTAAGATTTATGAGGGTGTATAGTTTTTATTGGTATATTATTTTGATATATTTATCATATTCTCTTCTATTACTAAATTTATTAATATTTTTATTAGAGGAATTAAAAATTTATTAAAAAATATAATATTTATATTTATATAATATAAATTACTTGATATGAGAGTTAGATTTATATAAAAATTTGTTTATGACCCAAAATCCTCCGAAATGGAAGTCAAGCCGTATATAAAAATCCATCTAATATACTTATTTTATTGTTCTGATATATTTATTATATTTTTTTTATCATTAAATTTTTTAATATCTTTATCAGTAATATAAAAATTATTAAAATTAGAGTCAAGTTGATAAAAAATATTGAAATTGGGATTAAGTTGTAACATGTTATTATTTTCTCTTTAAAATAGGATATAAAGCGTCATGTGAGCCTAATCGTATCTAAAAATTTGCCATTATTCTGAGAATACGGCCGTCACACAAAGCTCAAAATGACAGCATCATGTGGGCTCGTGGGGCTGCCATTCCCACGCGCTTTCCAAAACGCAACTGATTGAATTTAGACACGATTGTCTCGTTGATTCAATCGTGCAAATTATGCAATGGCAAATCCTTCGGATACCCCTACACAGTCTGCCTTGGCAGGACTTTCTTGTCTTCTGTCGGAGTGAAATTATTTTCTGTTTCTATTGTGGGCCTGCACCACCAAGTCCCCTTATCTCCGAAATTCTCCGTCCGAGTGAAGTTGGCAGCGTCTCTCTCTCTCTCTCTCTCTCTCTCTCAGGAGGAAGCAAACAAGCAAAAGAAGAAAGTAGCTTCCTTCAACCTCTGTGTGTCTCTCTGAACAGAGAGTTGCATATTTTTCGTTCACTCGGTTGAGTGAGATTGCGCTGAGAAAGAGATTGAGAGACACAGAGAGAGAGAGAGAGAGAGGGAGGAAAGATGGAGAAGCCAATTGCAAAAGTATCATCAATCTTTCTTTATCCGATCAAAGCTTGTCGTGGAATTTCCCTGTCTCATGCCCCGCTCACTCCTTACGGTAAAACCAACATCACCCACTTTCTTTCTCTTTTTCGCAATACTAGTTCATTTGCACCCATTTCTCTTTTGACCCACTACGAGGATGTTGTCTCTGGTCTCTCTTGATTGAGACTGAACCTTAGTTTTTATCTGTTGCTTTGCTTCTATCTTGGGATCAAGTTCTTTTTTTTTCCTTTTTTTTTATTTTTAATGGTGTGTTCTGCTGGGCCAGGAAGGGGAAAAGTTCCCATCATTGGTGTTTCATTAATTGGTGCCTAGCAAATTTTTTGGTTTCCTCCCTCCTTTTGCTAGCCATTGAGCAGCTTAATCTTCAATCGCTGAGCTTTTGGCTACAACATTTCACCTCTTGCCGTGTTTTTTTTTTTTTATTTTTTATGGGACAATTCACTATGATGGTACAAATGTCTCTGTAATGGTGAGAAATGCTAGCAGAAATGATTGGTGTTGGATATGGATTGCTTGATATAATTGGTCTACTTTGTCAATTGATTGCCTGGCTGTCTTTGAGCATTGAGCTTATTCTTCATTTTCCTTTTTGTCACCCGACATTCACTTTGTTTATCAACACAAGAATCCACCTTATGCTCAGTGTCCGGCACCATCAAAATTTCAGTTGGTGAGAATAGAGTTTCTAACTGAAAGCTAACATGGCTATACGTTCCTCCCCACCGGCAAGGCAGGCCACTCTGCTCTTGCAAAGGGCAATCTATGTCATGGTGAAGTGTATGCAAAACTCAATAATGAATACCTTGAGTTTACCAATTCAGCTTGCTTGCATTCATTTATTAGTCTTCAATGTTTTATCACTTTGGCTTGGACATGCAATTGTAATCTGATAACATTCATCTGTTTTCCAATGGTGTGTCCATGAATATTCAGGATTTCGATGGGATCGAAACTGGTTAGTTGTGAATTCCAAAGGGAGGGCATTTACCCAGAGAAATGAGCCGAAGCTTGCTCTGGTTGAGATAGAGATGCCGAATGAGTCATTCTTGGAGGACTGGGAACCTACTAAGAGCTCATTTATGGGTAAAATCATCACCCATGTAACTTCATCGTCACTGATTAATGTTTTCTATTTTTTAATTGTCCATTCAGTTGAGGTTAGGAGAAAATAGAATTGGCATGGCTTATTTTTCCATAAATAACCAGAATCCCTGCATCCAATAGCACCTCTCAAAACTGAAACAAATTCTGAGATGGTATGCTACCATCCTCTGAGCAGACCCATGAGTCTTTTCACATCAGTGTCGAAATGCACGCACACTCATACTCTTTTGGCCTACATTTACACAATGTGAAGTAGTTATAATTGTAGGGGTTTTCAACTGTTAAGGATCATGGACATTAGGCAGACCTGTATTTTTCTTGTGGGAGCAAAGTCATATTTAAAATGTTCGAACTTGCTATGTCCTGGATATTTGACATTTTTACAATTATTATGATATAATACATCCTAATTCCTGTTGATGAGCTCATATCAATTGCACGTAGCTGTGCTGCAAAATTTCAGGATCCCCTTCTTGCTGCTGGTCATTTTCTTGCATTTGGCCACATGCTTTATTTGAGAAGAACAACCTTGAAAATTGTTGGGCATTGTCACATTTATGTGCATCTTTTCCAGATTGTTTGTAACATTGTTGATTCTCATGGTGTTAGAGAGAAAATTGTGACCTTATTTCCTTTACAGTAATAAAGGCTCCTGGGATGGGTATGCTTAGGATACCTTTGACAAAGCCA